>CAKNXH010054319.1:0-41340 GCA_932178445.1 Andricus quercusramuli
ACAAATAACTGTGATTCTAAAGATCCTTGGATAATAAATTTTAGTAATGTTGATATTCCAGACAAAGTTAACGACATTTTAAGGTTAGGAAATAAATTTAGTTCTTCATTTTTAACAAACAAAAGCAAAATAATCATGGATATTGTTAAAGATATAGAGTCAAATATTGGTTTAATTGAAAATATTGAACATCGAGATTTATTAAGACACAGAATTATTAATACAGCACATAATTTTTTACAGAATGATAAAATTACACATGTTGATAGAGTCTTAGCACAAAACATTAAAAAAAACACAGATAATTATCAAAACTAATAAACAATTACTAATAACTCATGCAGATAAAAGTAACATTACAGTAATACTAAAAAAGGAATCATATAATAAAAAAATGCAAGAATTATTAAATGATACTACAACTTATGAAAAATTAAATGAAAACCCTGAAAAAGAATTAAAAAATAAAACATTTAAAATGTTAAATTCTTGGCGAATTAATGGATATTTAGGTGAAGAATTATTACGCAAAGATATTTTAGTTCATGATACTAACATTCCTAGAATTTATGGATTACCTAAAGTTCATAAACAAAATTGTCCACTTCGACCTGTAGTTTCATTAATGAACTCACCTACTTATAAAATGGCTAATATGTTTAATAGCATACTTAAAAAAGCATTATTAATACCAAAATATCAAGTAAAAAATTCTTTTGAATTTAAAAATAACATAATTAATAAAACAATACCATCTGATCATATCATGGTTTTTTTAGATGTATCTTCATTATTTACAAATGTACCAAATGATTTAGTTATCAATAGTATTCTAAGTAGATGGATTCATATAAAAAACTATACAGATTTACCTATTGAAGAATTTGAAGAAGGAATCAAATTTGTAATGGAACAAACAGTATTTAAATTTAATAACAATTTTTACAGACAAATATATGGAACACCTATGGGTTCTCCAATTTCTCCAACATTAGCTGATTTAGTTATGCAAGACTTAGAATCAAATGTCATAAAAAATTTAAATTTTTCTTTACACACATATTTTAGATACGTTGATGATACTTTTATTATATTACCTAAAGAAAAACTACTTTACGTTATAAATCAATTTAATTCTTATCATCCAAGACTTAAATTTACACATGAAATTGAAAGTAATAATTCTATTTCTTTTTTAAATATTAAAGTTATAAAAACTAATTCAGGTAATATTATTACAGATTGGTTTCGTAAAAATACTTATTCTGGTAGATATTTAAATTTTCTTTCAAACCATCCTATACAACATAAAATTTCAATAGTAAAAAATCTTATTGACACAGCTTTAAAATTATCAGATGAATCATTTCACAATTTAAATATTGAATTTATTAAAAAAACTTTATATTTAAATAACTACCCAACAGAATTCGTTCAAACTCATATTAATGATAAAATTAAATCAATTACAGATTCTTTAACCAACCAAAATAATATAAATATAGTTAGAAATTTAAATTTTAAACCAATAGTATCAATTTCTTATCATGGAAAGTTATCTTTTGAAATTAAAAGAATTTTAAATGATTTTAATATTACAGCAAATTTTAGAATCGACTCTAAACTTGATAAATTCATAAAATTAGGAAAAGATATATTAGATAAATTGCAACTCACTGATGTAGTATATAAAATTCAATGTTTGAATTGTGAAAAATGTTATGTGGGTCAAACTAGTAGATTACTTGCTACAAGAATAAAAGAACATCATGATAATTTTAGGCAAAATCCTAAAAACCATAAAGTCATAGCAAAACATCAGGTTGAAACTGGACATTTGATTTATTGGGATCTTAATAATTATAGTCCAATATATAATATAATTATGGATTCTCTAATTTAATTTAAAAATAAAAAATAAAAAATTATTTGAATTTTCAAAATTCCAAATTGATGAATTTTTTCAATTAAATTTTTTTTTCACTTTATTGGTATATACATTTCACTAATCATCAATAACAATTTCAAAACGATTTATAAAGTTGTCAATAATGTTTAATTTTCTATCTCTTTCAATTTTAATATAGTAATTAGATTTACTTAGAAACTATAGCACCTTATAATTTAAGTTGATGATACGGCAATGCTAATTCTGTCTTTGTTAAGATTTCTCTTCCTCTCTTTTCTCTATTTCTTCTCGCAAAAATGGAGCATAACGATTGTTATGTCTCTGATTCAATTTTAACGAAATTAACGAAACTATTATTTATGGAAGCTTAAATTTTAGAAAATATTCAGAATTTAAACGTCATCAATTATTATAAACAAAATTTAACTGAAAAATGAAGACTTTCAAGGTAAATACTTCAATTACAATTTTTAACCTCAAAAATTATAAAAAAAATAAATTTACTTGAATATTAACAAAAACTAAAATTATTTCATATATTCACATAGCAATGAAGAAGAGGAATAGGAATCTACCGAAATTTTAATTTAAGATGTTGATGAACTTCAAAACATTTTTCTCGTCCTGATGAGGAAAACATTTTGTTTTCGAAACATTGGCTACTGACAGTGTGCAATAAAGGATTCAACAACTTATCTCCTTTTATTTGGTCTGAAGTATGTCATAAAAATACCTTTTATATTATTATAAATTTTACATCACTCAGACAAACAACATCGCTTGAAACACCATCATTAATCTAACAAATAAAGAACAGTTAAATTTATTCAAAAAGGCGACTTTCGAACAAAATATTTTGTTCTTCAACCGAATTGTTTCCGATCGAAAATTTCAACAGCACATTGCTATTTTCCTGGATGAGTTATCATTTTCGCAAATACTAACACAATAATTATTTCGATCACTCATCAGCATCGTTGACGATCCTTTTGGATACGAAATGTCTACTGTCGTAGCCTATATAAAGATTTGATATAGATGAAAGGCATGAATAGCCACTTACCTGAAATAAGCTTATCAAAGCATATATCCAATACAGCATATTATATAATGACTATAATATGTACTCCCCTTCCTTCTGTTAAACAATGATCTGAGATAATTTATGTATAAATACAATAAATACCATTGTTTGAATTAAATGTAAAACACGTAACATCTGCAGCACTGGTTCTGTTATCGAAACGGCGAAACGACCGAAATCACGCTTCAGGAGTTTGGGGTTATGTATTATTCCGCCGGCTGCCGCCATTCTGAGTCTTTGCGGAATGTCGGTTCTGCTATTGGTGGACGAATTTGTACTCGAAGTTTTCAGTTCTCATAAACGAATCACAGCGGTCTATTAAGACTAGAAGAAATTATTATTAGTTTTATATATCAGCTCCAGAAAAAAATCAGTTTCAGGAAGAAAAAGAATGGGTTTTTGAGAAAACATTTTTTTTTCTTTTTTTTTCAAAATTCCAAAATAACTTTACGATTTCTTATAATTTGAAAATTTTGTTTGTAGCACGGTTTTTGTAGTAAATTTTTTAAAAAACTCTGTATACCTTCAACAATTTTTAATATTCGTAAAAAATGTCAAAATTTCGCTATTTTATTTGAGAAAATACGTGTCTTCTTATTTTTCACGTAAATAAGCATATTTCATAGGCAAGCTAATCCTGAACTTGTCACCCGCCGGCCTGTATGATTTGAAATGGATTCGGTCACGTACGAGTGCGATAACTTTTCACGCTTAGTTTATATATATATATTATATATTTAGCGCTGAAAAATATAATTGGTTCTTAATGTGTTTTTATATACTAAACCCGTATTAATTGTTTCATTAATTTTCATCTGCGTTCTTCAAAAGAATGTTTGATATTATAATTCAAAAAGTATATAGCTGCGTTCCTTTTGTGAAATAAATTGTGTTCATAAAATACATTACGGTAGTACAATTCTTTGTTCCCGTTATAAGCTATAAAAATAGTTGATTTGATAGTTTCTCAAAAGAAATCAGTTGCAAAGTAATGTTCTCTAGAACATCGAAGTATAATGCCGTTATGGCAAAGTTCTACATCAAAATGAGAACAAACGTTGTAAAAAATATGTGATTGGTTAGTTCTAGAACAATTATGTAACAATTGTTCTGTAACAGTTGCTAATTTTTGTTCCTGATATATTCTAAAAGAAATTCGTAACAGCGTTCTAGAATATCGACAAATAGCACCATTACGGCAAAGTTCTAGAAGAAGATTGGGAAAAATGTTATCGAACGTGTGTGCTTAGTTTGTTCTAAAACAATTTTGTAACAATTGTTCGGATTTGCCTTTTGAATCACACTTAGATCTCAGGTATCGAGGAGATAGCGTCGTTGCTTTTTCGCAGTTCCCACCTGTTATAATTTTTCTTACCTTGATAAAGGTGCTATGTGAGCACCGAAACGTTGGTAGCTATTGCGCATGCTTTCATATTGTGATTTGATAATAGTAAAAATAAAAATGACGAAGGAAATAAAAAAGAGAAGGAAGGGGATTTTGTTGGCTGCCTTCTCATTTTTCTTTCCTTTTTTTTATTTTGTTCCAAAGAAACAATTTTTTTTGTTTTTAGGAATTGCAATAAGAGCATATTGTGGTGCTTGTCCAAGTTTGATTTTTGAATTCTGGTTTTATTACAGAAATTATATACAGAAACAATATAAAGCTTAAAATTATTGCAAGCAACCTCGATTCAAATCATTGCAATTCATTCGCTTCATCCATGTCGTCCTGTGAATGCGTGTTTCTCAGTTGCGACTTATTGAAATTTGTTACATTTTCGTAATGAAGCTCATGTGGCTGGTTTAGTGGATCTATAAGCAGTGTATCTTCTCCTTCAAACATTAAAGACTGATCCTGAAAATCATTATGGAAGTCGAGTGTCACCTCCTCAAGGTTGTCGTTCGACTCTTCCACGTACCCTCCTGTTCCGCTATTTCCTTCCGTCCCGTTCTCCACATTATCACCTTCCTCCACTTGATGTTTAGCACCAAGTACGGCGCTTTCATCCCTCTGTTTGTAAGCTTTTCGTTAGGTTTGTTTGACTTCGGCGATTTTCTTTACGACCAGCTTCTGGTAACTGCTGTCAACCTCCATTTTCGCTTTACTCACATTGTAACCTCGCTCCGTTATTAACCAATGCCTTTATAGATCTAAAAATGCAAAGAATTTCAAATTAGAATACAGGGATCACAGCGCGAAAAGAGCTCAGAAAATGGGAAATAGAGTAGTTTTTTCACGAAAAAGGGAAAAACCGGGGTAAAGATTAAACTTTTGTTTACATTGAGAAAAGAAGAAAAATCTTTTTACAAGAAAGTGTATAATTTTTGAATAATGCCAAATAATTTTCCAATGATATCTGCCATCAAACAATTTATTTTTTGTAGTTGAATATACTCAGGTCGTTGAAAATACATTTACCGAATTATAAAAAAATTCCAAAATATTTCCTCTTCTAAAAATTCTCTAATTTCTTCTCAAAATGTTACAGAAACAATTTTAAACTGGATTTTTTTTTTCTAAAAAAATAACGGTAGCATATTCTATTTTTAAATAGAATAAATTTGTAGATGTTAAACAAACGATTGTGTTTTCAAACGTGAAAAGGGGGTTGAAAAAGGAGAAACGCTGAAGAATGGGGGATAGAGTCCAATAATGTTAATGCAAAAAAACATGCTCGTTTCTAAATTTCTTTCCAACACTTTCAGTAATAACAGTCATACCGCATTGTATAACGGTTCGTCCACAAGTTACGTAAGACATACGTAACATATATGAATTTTCTACCAAATAGTTGAGTTTTCAACTGAAAAAGAGAAATTTTGAACCAAACACAGAAAAATTAAATTTTCAGATACAAAAATGATTTTCAACCAATAAAAACTTCTCAACAAAAAGTGTAACAGTTGATAATTCCATCAAAAACTATTTTAATTTTCAATCAGAAATAGTCTGATGTAACCATAAAATACGAATTTTCAACAAATAAGTTTTATTCTCAACCAAAATAATCTAATTTTGTACATAAAAGCACAAATTTGCAACAAAAGACATGCATTTTAATCTCTGTAACCTGAAAATTCAACTATTTGGCTAAAAATTCAATTAATTTGTGGAAAGTTTGTCTCTTTACTTAAAAGTTGTATTGTATTTCATGACTCTCCCTTCTACGGGTTTGAGGGCTCCGTTCCCTTAACATCTATTACTATTCCACTTATCCAATATGCCTTATGCCTAACTTAACCTAACTTAACCTTTAATCGCTTCGCTTTCTTATTATTTATTCACTCTAACATATTATCTTATAATTGCGCGAGACCTTCCAGGGCTTCCATTTCCACTTATAATTTCTCTTCAAGCTTTTGTAAGTTAAACAACACTAATTTTCCTCAAATATATTTATTTTGTTTCAATTTTGGTCTCGATTTTGGTTTTTTCCACCCCCTTGCATTCTCTCTTCCCTATTCTCTTCTAGACTCTTAATCCACTTTTCCCCTTGTCCACAACCGTTCAGTATCCATATAACTCTATCTACCACGCCATTTTCCCCTTTCTCTTCACCTGTACATCTCTCCAGCACGTGCTCCCATGATTCCCTTTCATAACCACATACTCTACACATTTTCATTTCTTCTCTCACCCAATATTCACACTCATTCATGCCTTCTCCCATTCTGAAACGTACCAGCCTGGACCACCTGCACTCCTTTTTCAACTTTACTAAATATTCTGGGATCTCTTCCATCTTAACCAATCTATACCATTTATTGTACTTTGACTCCATAATCTGTTCCCACCTCTTCTCTTCCTGCTCCTTGATCATTTCTCCTTCTACTTCCTGCCACTCCCTCCTCTCGTAACGAATTCTCCATTCCCTTGTAACTTGCCATCTCTCCTTCTCCCATCTTGAATGTCTCGTGTTACCTCTCCTCTCTCTATTTAATATTTCCTGCAGGCATACTTGAGCAACTTTGCTACACTTACCACTCTTAAGTTTCTCTTTAAAATTCCAGACCCTATTCCTCTTCCTTATCACCAATTCCTCTTTTCCTGTTTCTTCTTTCAACATATATCCTAGGCAGTTCCAGCTCACTCCCATAACCCGTCTCAGAAATCTCCCTTGCATGTTTTTTACTTTTTTGTACTCCTTCCGCCCCCAAATCACCACTCTATAACACATCAAAGACCATACCAGTGAACCAAACAGCCATACTCTCATCTTCCAGTCCTCTTTGAATCTTCTTCTTCCAATCCTCCACACTTTACCCATCACGTTACTTGCATTTTCCATCCTCTTGTTCACTTGCAGATCATTCCCACCTCCCGCTTCGAACCAGAATCCTAAATAACAAAATTCCTCTATCTTTTCTCCATCTCCCCATTTATTTTCCATCCATACTTTATTTCATTCTTTCTCTTCATGAAACATACTATATTTGTCTTCGTCACATTGATTGTCAGGTTTCTCTCTCTCATATACTCTTCGAATCCTTTTACTAGCAAGTTCATTCCACTTTCATTCTCTGCTAGGAGCACCACACCGTCCGCGTACGCTAACGAGTATATTTTCTTATTTCCTAGAACTAAACCCCCTTCGCCTTTCCTTTCCTTTCCATTTTCTCTTCTAGCTCTGCTAACAATATACTAAACAACAGCGGGCTTAGCGGGCACCCTTGCCTGAGACCCCTCCCTGTCCAGAACTTCTCTCCTTTCTGTTCCCCGATCCTCACCCTTGCCTTCGTCTCCGTAAAGACCTCTTTTATCTTCTCAATCAGCTCTTGGTCCACCTCCCTTTTTTTCATTGCCTTCCACAAAACTTTCCTATTCGCCGAGTCAAAAGCTGCCTTAAAATCTACGAAAAGTGCTACCAGTTTTCCTTTTTCCTGTCTCAGATTCCTGTTGACTAGAAAATTCAGCACGAAAATGTGAGCCACTGTCCCCATCCCCTTCCTGAATCCTGTTCGATTGTGTGGAATACTTCCTTTCCCTTCTACTTGTTCTTCTAATCTCTCTTAAAGCACCTCCGCGTATATTTTATACGTTACTGGCATGAGAGTGATTCCTCTATAATCTTCCACTTTTCTACCCCCTCCTTTCTTTAATAAAGGAACTAACAATCCTGTTCTCCACTCCTTGGGCCATCCTTCCCCTCTCCATACTCTATTACATACTTCCCAAATCTCTCCTCTAACCCTTCTTCCGCCAAATTTCAACGCTTCATTCTCCATCCCATCTTCTTCTGTCGCCTTGTCTCTTTTTAACTTCTCAATTTCTTGATTCACCTGCTCTCTAGTCAACTCATTTCCACCTTCCATGTCTCCCTCCTTGATATTTCTACCTTCCCCTCTCCCCTTGCTATCCAACCCTCCTAGAAATTTCTTGAAATATACCGTCCATTCATCCATACTTATCTCTTCACTAATTCCTTTCCATCCACTCCTTTCTCTATTAATCACCTCCCATTCTCTTCCTTCCTTTATTGCTTTTTCTACGTCCTCCATGTACCTCGCCTTCTGCTTCTGTCGTTTCACATCCAGTAATTCCTCGTGTTCCCTTTTTATTTTATTATGCTCCTTTCTGTCTATCTCTTCTCTTTAATAACGCAGTTATCTTACATGTATAAAATTAATTTGGTCATACGGCCATATAAAAGGCAATGGATTCTTTAACATCCGAATCCATTGCCTTTTATATGACCGTATGACCAAATCAATTTTTTTCATGAAGAACAACTACGTTATGTAAAGAACGGTCGAAGAAAATTCACAGTGAGTAAATACTCCAATTCACTGAATATACATATACATATAGATATCTCTCCTCTTCTCCAGTTCCTTAACGATAACTTCATACACTCTTTACTATCTATACATTCCACATCCGACCATCCTCTCTTCTGCCGCCTTTCTCTCCAATTCTCTCCAATTCCCACATTTCAACGTTGCAATGACCGGAAAGTGTTCTGACCCTATTTCGTTCCCTACTTCCATTCTTTCCAACAGCCTCCTCATCCTTTTCTCGGCTAGAATGTAGTCTATCACTGTTTCCCCCTTTTCCTGAAAACTTCATCTCACCTTCCTCATCCCCTTCCAAGTTCCCATTACAAATGAACTATCCTGTTTTTCCCAGAATTTCCTACAGATTCCTACCCTCCTGGTCGACCTGTTTGTGTTTCGATTTTCTCCTGAAAGTCTCACTCTCTTCATCCCATATTTCCCATCCCCGTTCCCCCGTCCAAGCATTCAGATCGCCTCCCATCAACACCTCCTATCATCCTTTTTCGCCACCCATTTCCTAATCACACTTCAACCTTCTTCACCATACTCGTCGTTACTCCACCCGTTTCCTCAAATCTCATTTCTATTCTCTTTGCTCCGACCAATTTATTCCTCACTCCTGACACCATACCCCCTTTCTTTCTTCCCTTTACCTTCTCTTTCTTTGCCTCTGGCATCTGCCACATATATCCCTTGGGTAACTTTCTATTCACTCCCTTTCACTCCTTCTCATCTACCCAGGTTTCACTCAACATCACTGCATCCCATTTCTCCACCTTTTCCCAGAATCCTTCATCTTTTTTCATTAGCCCTGATACGTTCCAAAACGCTATTCTCACTTCTTTCTTCCTTGCTTTCTCCCTTCTTTCGTCATTGTGTCCCCTCCCTACTTTTGTGGAAACCCCGTCACTCTTCCTTCTCCTTCTTCTTTCCTTTCTACCTCTACTGTTTTCGTTACCTCCTCCCTTATATTCTTCGTCTCCACTTCTTCCTTTCGTCGACCTCCTTCTTTCCGTTCGCCCTCTACTGTTTCAATTACCACCTTCCTTATATCCTTAGTCTCCACTTCTTCCCCTCGTAGCCATGGACCATCCATACACACTTCACTCAATTTTTCTTCCTCATCATCCCATATCCGCACATTCCCATTTATTCACATCCACTTTATTCTTCTTCCATTCCACGTCATATCCACCTCTATCCTTTCTTCCCTCCCCCTTTAAAGCTTTCTTCTTTCTCAAGATATCAACTTGTTCTTTCTCATTTCTCACTTTCACTATATAGATACGCGATTTACCTCCAATCTTCCTTCCCAATCCATTTACCTCTTTCACACTCACTTTTGCCCTAATTTTACCCATCAACTTTTCTCCTTCTTCTCTTCCTGATTCACTATCCACTTTCATTCCTCTAATCACTATCTAACCGGCGTGCCTTCACCTTCCCGCGCGGAATTATCCCTGCCGTGACGCCCTCTCTCTTAGCGCGTAGTGCGTTCTCTTTCCCGCGTCAACCGACAACGGTGGTAAAATTGTTCTTACCCGTGCATAGCAGTTGCCGCCATTTTGGACCGCTCTCGCTCACTAACGGCGTACCTTCACTTCCCGCGCGGCAGTATTCCTGCCGTGACGCCGTCTCTCTTAATGAGTAGTGCGTTCTCTCTCTAGCGTCAACCGACAACAGTGACAGCATCGTTCTTACTCGTGGATCGCAGTTGCCGCCATCTTAAATCTCTTCCGCGCTCGGTTTCTACCGGCTTAACCCGTAACTGTTCGGATTTCTCCTTTCGGGCATGCATTTAAAATATAATGACAGCTCGGTAAATAAGCAAAGCACCTTTGCCTAATACTTGCCTCGTTTCTCATTAGTCAGTCTTTTATTTTAGACTGATTATTGGATTATCGAGCGTGTCGGTAAATTAGGTTCGTGCTTTATTAATTATAAATAGTTTTTTTTCTAATTTCGTTGGTTACAATCGCTCGTAATCCGGATCGGGATACTTGGATTACGCGATGGGGACGTCAACATACCATGGGATAGAATAGACACATACAATGCGTTTACGATGCAACCGGATGCTATGTAAGGTAGTAATTCGTCCGGTTTACAAATGCCTTCATTTTCAAATATCAATAGGCATTCCAATAATCAGAGTCTATCCTTTACGACGGGATTCGCGACAACCGCGACTACGCGTTTAACGCGAAATATTAATTACCGTTCGGCCGATCCGATTTTTGTTTCTCCAGTAATTGACCTGAGTCAACCACCGCCTGGTTTCTCGCAAATTAATAAAAATCAATCAAAGATTCCGGGCTACCCGTTTTATAGGATTCACATTACCCCGTGGGAAAACTCAACAAATACCCCGAATGACATTTGGAATTCGACGTGCTTACCAGGTCGCGGTTTGCCACCTACTCCCACGAATAATAATTTAAGGGGACAGGTTAACTTTGACATCCCCCCTCCGACAGTGAGTACACCAACTCACTTAGTTAACCTGTCACCAGAATTAGCTTCGCATACCTTGCCTCATTATTCTAGGCATTATCACAACCTAAATCAGAATAGAAATATAGGAAAAATAGTCCGCCAGTGGAATATTTCTTTTGACGGATCCTCCTATACCAGTTTAGAGTAATTTTTGACAAAAATTTCCGAAAACAGGGTTTTCTCACCGGTGATGGATGCCGAGGTAATAAGCGCGTTACCACTATTGTTAACGGGATTAGCTAGGCTATGGTACCGCAATTTAATTGCGGAAGGGAGAGTTTGGAATAGTTGGTCTGAATTTCAGGCTGATTTCAGAGATCGATTTACTGGTGATAATATAGACCATAAAATAAGGGAACAAATTAGGACCCGAAGACAAGGCCCTAAAAAGAAAATCGAGGATTACCTCACGTGTCTTATCGGCCTTTACAATAAATTAGAATACCCCGGCACTAGACAAAAGCTTTGAGGATTTAGCCCATTCAGGCAAGGATTGGGAAGCAGTGTGGGCAACATTCGAGGAATATAGACCAGCCCCTCCACCCGAGTCTTCATTTTTACCGGAATTTGCGTATAAGCCCGACAAGAATAAGGGTGTTAAATCTAATTCAGCGGCCACATATGGCATACAGACAAAAAACCTGCCCACTGCGCCGCAACAGAACCTTCTCCACCCGAACCCTTAGCAGCTATGAATCCAATAAGCGATAATCCGGTCCCTAAAAATAATAGTAAAAAGGGTAAGGGCAAAAATAAAAATAAATTTAAAAACTCGAATGAAGTCGAACCAGTAGATGCTCTTGCTACTTCCTCTACAGATTCTTCTTCTAAACGCATAAAGCAAATATGCCGCAACTGTCTAGCACATGGGATAGCGGGCCCTCATAATAATTATCACTTTAATTTTAATAAATATAAGGCATTGTATTGTTTTACCTGTGGCCGCCCGGGAGTACGAAAACCTGACTGCCCCACTCCTGAATGTAAGGTTGAACACAAGTCGGGAAACAAAAAATGGGCTCAGGATTAGAAGTCGTTGCTGAGGCTACCCCACCAAATATCGGCCTCCCAGTTGTGCCGTCAGCTTTTGATTCTTTGCACTTAATCCCTTTTTCTTCCAAGTCGGTATCGGGGGGGGGGGCGGCGATCCCGTCAAAACGGTAGAAATAAAACGGGTTGGTGAGAATTCCGACTCCGATTCAGAAGGTGAATGTGATGCTCTCGATTATGAGGAAATCAACGAGCGCTGTTTTTTTAAAATAATGATCGGAGACACAGAATTAAAAGCTCTCGTTGATTCGAGATCCGGTAAATCGATCTTAGGCAATCAAGGAATTGAGGCAGTCAAAAAAATTGGCGCGAAAATTGTACCCTCTAAAATAAAAGCAATTATGTTTTCTAATGCAACAACGGAGACTGTGTTATGGCGGGTAGTCATCCCGGTGAAACTCGATACAATAGTAAAGCAGGTTGTTTAATAGAGCAGTCATCAATTGAAAATACCAATGTATGCTAGGCATGGACGCTAACAAAATTTTTAAATTGATAGTGGACGGTAGCACTGATACGCTACAAATGGTTTACGACCACGCCACACCACACACAGCTACGATTGTCCTGCTCTCAACCCCCTCTTATTACGAGGATTGCGCAGCTATCAAAGAGTTAACCGAGGAAAAGACTGAAATAGTTAAAAATTTCATTGAGGAAAAGGCCCCTAACCGCGTCCCCCGCGGTATTGTCCGAGCTCCATAAAATCCTTGACAATTTGTTAGAAGAACGATTGGTGGAACCTTCGGATAGCCCTTGGGCCTCACCACCAGTGAGTAGCGGCGGTGGGCCCTTGCATAAATCCGGAAAAATGTCTGTTTTTTCGGAATGAAATCTGTTATTTGGAATATCTGGTGAATAGCGAGGGAGTCAAGATTGATCCTGAGAAATTGGCACCTGTCGTGGACTACCCGGCACCGAAGAATATTAGACAACTCCGTAGGTTCTTAGGCTCCGCGTCTTGGTATCGTAGATTCATACCAAACTTAGCTACGATTTCCGATCCGCTTACCCGCTTGCTTCGCAAAAATTGCCCTTGGTTTTGGCATGACGAACAAGAAGCGGCCTTTCAGGCAATTAAAAATGCGCTCGTTTCCGCACCAGTGGTATCTTGTCCAAACTTCTCTTATCCGTTTGTCTTACAGACTGATGCTAGCTCTACCGGCCTCGGGGCTGTCATTACTCAGACCTATGATGGCGCAGAGCGAATAATTGCATACGCTAGCTGAACGCTCTCCGATGCGGAACGTAACTACTCTGTCACGGAGAAAGAGTGCTTAGCGGTCGTTTGGGCCATCCGTAAGTTTAGAGAATATTTGGAAGGGTTTCATTTTATCATGATAACCGACCATAGCAGTCTCAAATGGCTGCAATCTCTTAAAAATCCCTCCGGAAGACTTGCCCGTTGGTCATTGAGCCTGTTGGAATATAATTTCGAGGTACAATACAGTAAAGGTGCTCAAAAAGTAGTACCCGATTTCCTCTTCAGATTGACTCAAGACCAGGATGAAGTGGAACAATCTGCAGCTATTTTTGTCACTGAAGATACTTGGTAGCTTAAACGAGTAGCGGACGTAGAGCGAGTACCACATGCTTTCCCAGCATGGAAAATCGAGAAAGGGCTCTTGTATCATCACAGAGCTCGAGATCTAATTGATCCTATCTTCTCTGATCTAAATGCTTGAAAGCTTGTTTTACCCAAGGAACAACGAGAAACCGCTCTCACTGAAGCCCATAATAGTCATCAGCTCGGTCTTATGGGGCTCGAAAAGACTTTTCACAGAATAGCTAACTTATATTATTGGCCAGGGTTTTATCGTCATGTGGTCAAATTCATCAGGGTCTGCGATACCTGTCAAAAGTGGAAGGTGGAACAGGCCAAAACGCCTGTCGAAATGGGACACCGCACGATTGAATAACCATGGTTTATGTTCGGAGCTGATATTACAACACACAAGCTGTTTATTACAACTTGTTACAGGAAAAAATGGTAATGTTCGACAAGTCTAACATAACCGTAGATGGTGTTGCAGAAATGATTTCAGCGTTATCTGCACGATTTAATTTAACTTCTGAAACGCGTATTAAAATGTTTGAAATGCTTAAAATTTGCGCCTGACCTGGGTTTAATAATCTTAAGATTTCTACTTACATCTTTTCGAAGGTGTACGATCCACCAGAGGAGAAAATTAGTCTACATTGTTATTGTTCAAAATGTACAGCTAAATTACTCATAACCAAAAGAAAAGCATTTGCCCCCGATAATTGCAAAGAATTGATTCGCGAAAAATGTAGTCATCAGCATCAGGTATCTCCGAACTCACAAAATTATTATCAGATAATTTATCTGAAATATCAAGTAGAGCAAAATCTTAAAAACTCAGAAAGTTCTAGGGAATTGGTTAATAAAGTTAAGTCCAGAAATACTCAAAATCAAAACGATAAAATTAGCGATGTTGATGATGGTGAACTACACCGTTCAATGATTGAAAAGCATCCTAATGCTGTGACTTACAACATAGTGACATACGGAGCTACAGCAAAAAATCCAGTAAAGTGTAAGTCAGGATTTTGGCCCATACGATTACTCTTCAACGAATTACCATTGCCCTTGAGATTTAAATTCATTATACGTGCTGGCATAATGATGCTTTCGCATGAGCCAGGTCCAGCTGTACTCCATTTATTTCTCGAACGTTTTGTATTTGAAGCAATAGCATTGAGTTCAATATATATGCCAGTCACAGTGCATGGCGTGACTTATTATTTAAAATTTATTCCCCTGATTTCTTCTGTAGACTCCCCGGCTCGAGCATTGATGCAAAATATATTAAAATGTAATGGATGCAATGGCTGCAGTTTTTGGTATGCCCGCGGAGAGTACGCAAATAATGCGATAGGATATCCAGCTACCTTAATAGATTCTCCATTGAGGTCTAACGAATCGCATAAGAAGGACGTAGAAATATCTATGACATATAAGTAGTCCTTATTGAAGTCTCATGGGGTGAAAGGGACATCAGCAATGAGTTCTCTTCCGTATTTCAATAGGAAACTTATTGAACTTATATTTTGAGCTTCCTCAAAAACTTAATGACAAGTCAGTATGGATTGGAAGTCCTGGTTGTTATTTTCATTTTACAAATGTGCCTAGATTTGTTGCCAATAAACGTTCTACGAAATTATGCATTATTGGTAAAATCTTTGCATATGTTAGGCTGCGAACCCGAAAACGCCCAATGGGCGTTTAAACTGCACGCACCTACTATCCGTCCAAAAAGTTTAGGCACCGTGATTTTGGTACAGATTTTCCTGAAAATCTCAGCGGAAAAAAATCTAAAAATATGGGACTACATGCATGTTGAAGCTGAAGCTTTTGCCAATCCAGATAATTTCTCTCACAATTCCAGGTTTTTTTCAAGGCCTAACAGGTTTTTTCAAGTATAATTCCTAATAATACTGTAACACTCGCTTCTTCGAAATCAAAGATCTTATTAAAGATCCAGCATAAGTTGAATTAGTGAGATAAATTAGGTTTCAAGGCATCAAAAATGTGATATTTATTCCAATGACAAATAAGGAGACAATCGTTGGCGTGACAACGCTTACATAAATACCTTGGAAAATCTGTTGGTGTTGCAAGTAGTTCCACAGGTGAGTTTATGACTCCGCCAGAGATAACTTCCATTAATTTTCAAAGGAAATTAACCGAAGGTACATGACTTAGGAACTGCCCACCTGAATCACTCAAATTCGTCTAGACATCAAGATCGGCTGCTCGGGATTATGAATCGGTCCAAAAACGGGAGCCTGATGCACACAGAAAGGAACCTGATGAATTGTGCCAAAATGCACTAATTTGAATTATAAAATAAGATAAATACCTCAACTCCCGATATTCGATTCGAACTTCAGGCTGCTGCCTATTACAAAAGATCAACTGACGATTCGGCGGTTCAAACGCCTCTAAACTCAGAATTCGCTACTCGCATTACGAGTTGATGACTCGAATCCCCCACTACTATGAGGCATATTAAATTAATTGATTTGAGTGCCACATCAGCCCCCTTTTTATTTTCATATCTCCACATCATCCCCCGCTTGAAAATTGTAACAATATGAACAATTTTCACAGCCTAAACAAAGTTAAAGTCATCGATTCTATATCAGCTTGTTCCACATTATATTCACATGCATACATATACTATTCTCCTCATCGCAGTTCGTTTTATAACTCGTCATAATCTATTTGTGATGATTATAAATTTAACTTTCTTTTGTAGAATAAAATGATTGTACTATGAGTAACATGTTCTACTGGTTAAATACATTTTCATTTTTCTTCAATATTATTATGCCTAGCTAAATATAATTTAGATTAACTTTGGCTATACTTTAGTATCATTCTTTATACATTTATTAAATATCCTTTCTTATCAAAATTGTGTCGTTTCAACATATTTATAACATGATAATGCTTCGTCATAATTTTCCTGAAATTGAGATGCTCCACCTATTGCGTGCTATCAGATTGAACCGGTTTAGTTATTGAAAAATATTTTCTGAGATTACCTCTGTTAAAAATTCCTTTTACAGTGCCCCGAGTTTCATCATATAGTTGTCTGATCTTATCAATCGGATTTAAATTGTGATGCAACTCAAAGGGTGTGAATTTCGTCGCATGACTAACTGTTAGATTTAGACAGTCTTGTATTCGCGCCTTGCCTAATCTGCGTGATTTTTGCTACAAAACGTCCGGGAAAGTCTACCCAGTTCCCGCATTTGACGTTCCACAGGATTGGATTTTGGGTGTCGGACTGATGAAAATTTAATGCGAATACCTTCTTGTTCCAAAGCTGTTCTCCACTTTGGTGTTGTAAACTGCGGACCATTATCCGATAAAATAGCTTTCGGTTTTCCGACTTTTAAAAAATAATAATTGCATAATTTGTTTAAGCACGTTTTAGTATTTGCTCGTCGTATGGGATAAAGCGTGACCAATTTGGAAAAAAACATCTATCAACACGAAAATGTATTGAGCTCGGTACAGAGATCTTGGTAACGGACCATAAAAATCTAATGAGACTATGTCACCGGGCCTTACCGCAGGTATATTTTGGAATTCACCCTCCATTGAGTAATTTAAACACTTAACGCGTTGGCACAGGTCGCAGTATTTTATGATTCGTTTTGCATCTCTGTTGATACCTCTCCAATAGAAATGCGTTCTCAAAAAGTGAACCGTTTCATATACTCCACGATGGCCAAAAGTCTCATGAGCCGCTTTAATTAGTTCTTTTGACATTTCTTTGGGAGTCACCAACTTCCATTCCCCAAACCGGTCATGCTGCTTGACAAATATCAAATCATTGACTATTTTATACCTTTCGCAGCCTACCCGTTTTTGTAATTTGTTCCTGATATCCATAATGTTTACGTCCTCTTTTTGTAACATTTCAATTTTTTTAGCAAATCTAATAGCTCAGCGTTCCACTCCGATTTTTTACCTCTAATGGCATTTATTTGTTTCCCTATTACCGATGCACCTTCCGTTTCTTCTAAGATTCTAATCAATGATGTAATCACGTATCTTTTATCTTTATCATAAACGCCCTCTTTAAACGTTCTGCTGAAATAATCCGCGATTATATTAGACTTTCCGGGATAGTACTGTATATTGAAGGAATATTGATCACGAATCATAGACCAGCGTGCCAAACGCGAATTATGAAATGGCGTTTTAAGCAAAAAAGTTAGCGCTTGATGATCTGTTACAATCATGAAATGCGTACCGTATAAGTATCTTTGAAATTTTATCACCCCAAAAATTATTGCTAACAGCTCCAGTTCAGTTAACGTATAATTGATTTCATAATCTGACAGACATCGAATATTCATTGAGATAATTTTAGTGTCATTATTTTCATTTATTTGATATAAGATAGCATTAATTCCTGCCATGCTGGCATCTGTTTGCATGTAGAATTTTTTACCGCGTGAATAGTGACTTAAAATGATTGATCTCGAAAATTTCTGTTTCATCTGTTCAAAAGCGCGCTGGTGACCCTCAGTCCAGAGAAATTTTTCATTTCCCCCCAGAAGATCTCTAAAAGGATTCATTAATGCCGCATATTTTTCCATGAATCGTCTATATTGGTTCAAACCCTCAAAAAACTTTGCAACTCTTTTATATTCTTAGGAGGCGGGATGTCCAGAATAGCCTGCACTCTATCCTGATCTGGCATCACCCCCTGAGGTGTCAAAATGAACCCGACGTACGGAACCCTTTGCTGCCCAAATAAAGTCTTTGACAGCTTTAGCGTAAATCCGGTTTCGATCATGCGTTTTAAAAATCGATCCAAATGAGAAATATGCTCATCAAAAGTAGGAGAGGCTATAAGAACGTCATCAACGTATGTCGTGACACACTCCGAAAGGTCATTTCCGAGAGCTCTATTTAAGGCTCTTATAAATCCAGCACCTGCCGTTTATATTCCAAATGGTATACGCTTGAATGGGTATTGCTTACCCTTGTGAATAAACGCAGTGTACTGTTTTGATTTTTCATCGAGAGGAACTTGAAAATAACCTAGAGTTAAGTCTGTTATTGTAAAATATTTGCATCCTTCAAATTTTTGCAAAATCGTTTCAATACAAGGAGGACCCTCGTGATCCTCTTCGAAAACCTTATTCAGAAATCTCGCGTCAATACACACGCGCACGCCTCCAGATTTTTTCTCGACAATACGAAGTGGATCGCAATGCGGACTTATTGCTCTTTCCAATCCCCCGAATTCTATCATTTTTTCTATTTCAAGACTAACGGCATCTTCATATTCTATCGGTAGTGGATATGTTCTTCTAACTAATGGATTCTTTGTTTTTAATTTTAGTTCATGAACTTAAACATTTGTGCAACCCGGTATATCAGAAAAAGCATTTCTATTATCGCAGACTACATTAATGAGCTTTTGTTGTTCATCTTGATTGAAATTTGTTAATTTTCTAATAACTTCTATTGCCTCTTTCTTTAGACTATCATTAGAGTGATTTAATCTACTTTTATGATCATTGATACTGATGTTTTGGTTATTCAAGCTGAATTCATTGGATGCTTTGAAAATGTTCATTCCTTTATCAACATTTCGAATTTTTTTAGAATTAAAATCTTCAAAGATCCCCGAATCCAACTGAATCACATTGATTTTACTTGGATCATAACAAACTATGTCTTGCTTATCAAATTGATGAATCAACTGGCCATTTATCCAAATTGTTTTCGTAGAAAATAAAATGTCTACCTTATTCTTGTGAAGCCAATCAGAACCCAAAATGACGTCATAACTAAGGCCCGATACAAGTATGAACCTAGTTGTTATAATTTTGTTTGCTATTTTCAGATCACATTGCATTTGGTATTTTATTTTATACTTTTTAGTTCCCACTACCATTTTTAAAGACGCATTAGTCACGGGTAATAAGCTTAATGAATTTCTACCTTTTATTCTTTGATGACTTTCTATCGATATACATGTCACATCGCTACCCGTATCAAATAAACACGTCATAAACTCATTGTTAATCTTACCGGTCACTTTTGTACATTCACGCTGTGAAGAGGTCTTGTTATGATTTTGCACCTTATTAGGAATGTCAATCGCGAGGTCCTCAACAATTGTATTTACGTGCCGACTCGAAATTGGACCCTGTTTTATCGAGTCAAACTCTCATTTAAATCTATATTCTCGCAAACCTCGAAATTTGATTCGTCTCTATTCTGATATTCCCGATCATGCTCATTTTTTTCAAATTCATTAATTTCATTTTCGCGTTCGTCATTCTGTTTCTCTAATTCAATCATATTTATTCCCTTATCTGTCTTTCGCTTATTATCGCGATTATATTTTGAATCTGTCTAGCCAGGTCGGCTTCTGTCTTGCAAAACTGGTTTGTCTTTAAAATTTTGACTTGGCTTTCGCCAGCTTTGTTCGTCACGTTGTCCGTTCGAATTAGACTGTCTCCAATTTCGTTGGTCGTCCCTATTGTCATATCTCTTCCAACTACGGTCATTAGCAAATTGGGAACCCCTATCTTGTTTTTGGATTAATTCTTTTCTTTTTTCGCGTTGATTCTCTATTTCCTCAAAGTAAGATTCGAATTTACTCCTGAATGCTTTAAACTAGATTTGCGCTCGACCTTGGAGAGCTGATTCAATCACAATTTCCTGCACTTCCGGTGTGGCTTTTCTCAATCTAAAATACCTATCTAAATCATCTAAAAAATCTGTAGGATTTTGTAAACATTCATCTTTAAAGGAAGGAATTTTTACGTCAATCCGAGCAAATCGAGTTCGCGATTCATTATTTGCTAACTGTCTTACCTGAGAACGCAACGCTGCCACTTCAAGTTGAAGCATGTCAAATTCAAGATTATCATTCGATCTAACGTCATTTTCAATACTTCCTCTACGTCTCAAAGGTCCCAGGGGCATACTCTGACTCATTCTATTTTCCATTCTGTTTATTTACCATGATTATTTTCACTCCTAAAGTATCACCTTTACTTTATCGAATCTTACTTAAATCTGTCTCAATTTGAAAATTTTAGGCTTGATTTTAAAACAAAGAAAGAAATTTTTTGCCCATTGGGCGCAAATATGTAACACTCGCTTCTTCGAAAAGCGTGACAACGCTTACATAAATACCTCGGAAAATCTGTTGGTGTTGCAAGTGGTTTCACAGGTGCGTTTATGACTCCGCCAGAGATAACTTCCATTAATTTTCAAAGGAAATTAACCGAAGGTACATGTCTTAGGAACTGCCCACCTGAACCTCTCAACTTCGTCTAGACATCACGATCGGCCGCTCAGGATTATGAATCAGTCCAAAAACGGTAGCCTAATGCACACAGAAAGGAACCTCACAAATTGTGCCAAAATGCACTAATTTGAATTATAAAATAAGATAAATACCTCAACTCCCGATATTCGACTCGCACTTCAGGCTGCAACCTATTACAAAAGATCAACTAACGATTCGGCGGTTCAAACGCCTCTGAACTCAGAATTCGTTACCCGCATTACGAGTTGATGACTCGAATCCCCCACTACTATGAGGCATATTAAATTAATTGATTTGAGTGCCACAATACAAAGCCATTGAAATATTCTGCATTTTGCAAAAACAACCGACTTTGAATATCTCGACTTTTTTATGATTCATAATTTGAGTAGAAATTGTCTAAATAAAATTTGTCCCTTTGGTTCAAAATCAAAATTTTTTTTTGAAGCTACTCCTTTCTGGGGTAATAATTAATTTTTTTCTAATAAGATTGAAAATTCCACTTTTTGTACACAAAAATTGCTTTTCATCTTGGAAATTTAACAATTAGGTAGAAAATGTAACTATTTGGTACAAAATTTATCTGTTTTGTAGATGACTCGTTTTTTTTTTTTGTTCACAATTAACTTTGTTATTTTAGGAATTAAACCATTCAGTTGAAAATCTATGTAGTTGAAAATTCTTTGCTTTTTTTCTAGTAGAAAAGTAATTTCTCTGGTTGAAAATTTGACAATTATGAATTTTTGAATAAACTGATAAGTGTTACCTGCAATAGAAGGTTTTATTTTACACAAGTTTAACTTCTCACCAAGTGTTTTTATTTTCAGAGAAAAAAATTGAGTGTCGAATGAAATGATGAATTTTCAATTAATTTTTTCCTATTTTCAAGCAAGTGGTTCAATTTTTCAACAAAAAAGTTGAATTTGTAACTAAAATGGTGAATTTCCAACTGAAATGTTGAGTCTTGCCTACAATAAATGAATTTTGAGCATTTTTACATAATTGTTAAATTTTCAAGATAAAAAGCAAATTGTGTGTACAAAAAGTGGAATTTTCAATCAGAGCTAATGAAATTTAAACAAAAAAGTTTATTTTCAATGAAATAGTTATATTATTATTAGAAAAAAATTAATTATTACCCCAAAAAGGAGTAGCTTCAAAAAAAAAGTTTGATTTTTAACCAAAGGGACAAATTTTCTACTCAAATTATGAATCATAAAAAAAGTCGAGATATTCAAAGTAGGTTGTTTTTGAAAAATGCAGAATATTTCAATGGCTTCGTATTATTAGGAATTATACTTTAAAAAATCTGCTAGGCCTTAAAAAAACTGGAATTGTGAGAGAAATGACATGAACATTAATGATTTTGATGAACAATGTAGATGGGTAAAAAATAATTTGCGATTCTTTCAAATTCGGATTTATTTTGATCACTGAATATTAGTTACGAAACTATGAACAAATTAAAAACTAAAATATTTTATATTACAACCGCTGTTAAAATATTCGATACTTTTGGTGAAATATTGCCTGCCTGTTATTTATTTAGAGATATGGACAGTTATCGGTACCCTGAAATCCTGAATAGTATCCCTTTTTTTGCATCCGAACTTAGGGGCTATGTAACTGTGCTAAGAAGGTCGTGGTGCACGTGTAGCAGTAGCACAAGTCCCATGCTGAGAGTGCAGTAGCCTCGATTATCGTTAAGCCTTTTGTATTCTTCCACGAAGAAAATCATTTTTTAAACATTCAAGTGCAACTTTTTGCTCATTCATAATACGCAAAACATTGCCAGAAGCTAAAAATGGGTAATTTCCTTCAAGAATCATCTCTGTACGTTTCTTGGTTCCGGAGATGACACCTCTCCACTTTTTTGACAATCACTTATTAACAAATGAATATTTCCGACTCTAAAAATCACCATTAAGCGCAGAAAGGATCAACAAAACACATATATTTTTTGCAGATTTTTCATATTTTTTTTTTCACTGACTTGTAGCCATTCAAAGTTGAGTATTCTGAAATGATATTGGGATAATTACGCTTTTTCATCTTTCACTCGCCCAGAAATAATTGCTATCCATCTCAAAATTTTGAAACTACGTATCTAGATTGGCAAAACCTTCAGCTTCAACATGCATGTTGTCTCATATTTTTAGATTTTTTTCCGCTGAGATTTTCAGGAAAATCTGTACCAAAATCGCGGTGCCTAAACTTTTTGGACGGATAGTAGGAGTGGGCATTTAAGTCGGCGTCAAAAGTACGCGACCCTCACTTTGATCGCTTGCCGCTCGTTCAACAAAAGTCACAGAAAATTTTGGCCGGGTGCACGTGAGATCTCAAAGTCTCCCGAATTGAACGATTTGTATATTGTTGTTCTAAACATTTCTTCCGAAATATGAAATTGTTTACTAATTGCAGACCATTTTCCACAAACGTATCATCTTGGAAGGAAATAATGATAGGAATATCTCATGATTTAATGAGAGTAGCCACCATATCAAAAGTGTTAGAAAAAGTATCCATTTCACAACAATAGGTACCTGATAAGGAGGCTGAAGTTGACTTGCGTCCTATTATGGTCAAAATCGACAGGGGGCCTAGCCAAGTAGTAGTCCTCTCTCTCTTCCCCCACCAGTCGAGTGGGGGACCTGACATGAGAGGAATAGGGGTAGTTCAGAAAGGAGGCAATTACCTTCAAATTTGAAACCATCAATAAATATAATCACAGTAACTTCTTGTTATAATCGAGTAGCTAGTAACACTTCTGTATGCACTAAAAGTGCGACGCAGTAACATTGGCTTGAGAATTCCGCAAAAGTCCCCTGATTATGAATATCAAGGTTACTTTTTCGAAACCTGGTGCAACAATTTTTCGAACAATTACATTATTTTTCAAGATAACAATTTTCTAAAATTATTTTCGGAAATTTCATGGAAAAACAAAACTTTTATGTATCAACAAATTTTTTATGCACCGACCCGTTTCCAAGTGAGAGCGTTATAAAAAATTGAACTTGCACTATAATAATTGAGATTTTCATTCGAACAAAAATTTTCGAAAAAAACGTAAATCATTTTTTAGGGCACTTGCTCCGCGACTGAAAAAATAAAATTTTCCGACGGAAGTAGTAAGGCATCACTATAGGCGAAAACCCCTCCACTACTCCTAAACCTCCCTTACCGCATTATGGCGCCGAACCCTCTCGCCCAGACAGCATATTAGGTACATAAGTGTTTAATTGACTAATGTCTCATGATGCAATCACTTTGCACTGACCTCTCTGACGAAAATTGCAGAAAGCCCACTTTAGTGCTTCTAAATACCTTTCACTATTCATGTAAAATTTAAGGTCATCTGAGATAAAAGTTTTTGTAGATTGTATATATTTTTCAATTTATCAACTAAATAATTTTTTTTTGTAGTTTAGACTTATTAACTAGTGCTGGGAAAAGGTCTTCTAAATGAAAATAGTGAGTTATACATTTTAATATTGATAAAATTTATTGATTAATATAGAATCAAGGTTTATACATATATACATATACATATATATAGATTTATATTAGGAACAGTGTAGCTAATTTCGATGTCGCTGTTTGCGTGCACGATTCAAGAAAATGATTATATTTACGATATTTTCCGCCATTTATGCTTCTTTTTGTCGTTGTTGAAAGTTTTTTATGAAGTTTATATTTTTTAAACAATTTTTAATAAAAATTACGAGCAATACTATAATTTTTTTGGGTGGAGTTCCGAAAAGCGCTTACCTCCGATTAATTTGAAACTCCGTATACCTATGTATTTTGACGTGCTGATCACGAATATGATAGTGAAAATACCCGCGAATTTGATTTTCAAGGTCAAAACCCCAAAAAACTATAAAAATTTCATGTTTTTCCGTTTATTTCAGTAAATAATAAAAATTTACAAAAAAGCTTTCAACAAAAGTTTTAGATCTTTTGAAAATACATATTTTATATTCAATATGTTTTTACTCTACGACTGACCGTTTTAGAGAAAAGAAGGGAAATGTCGGTACGAAGTGTAGAATTTCTTAGGTCACACACGGCCCCCCTTCCCACCTGTTCTTGGGGGGGGGCGGGAAGGCACCCTTATGACTTGCCACAGAAATGATTTAGGTCACACACGACCCCCTTTCCAACATGTCATGGGGGGCGGCAAGGCACCCCTATGACTGGCAACAGAAATAACTTAGGTTATACACGAAACCCTTTCCAAAGTCTCATGGGGGCGGGGAAACACCCCTGTGACTGTTCACAGGAATAATTTAGGTCACACACGACCCCCTTTCCAACGTGTCATGGGGGGCGGGAAGTCACCCTTATGACTTGCCACAGAAATAATTTAGATCACACATGACCCCCTTTCCAACGTGTCATGCTAGGGGCGGGATGGTACCTCTGTGACTGGTCAGAGAAATAACGTAGGACGCATACCATCCCCGTTTGTCCCCTAGTGTTTCGTGGAAACATATCTTTTGCCATTAACCCATTTGTTTTAGCATTAATGCCCACTTATGGTTAGTACTTGGATGGGTGACCGTTCGGGAATACTGCGTGCTGTTGGCCCGTCGTGGGTGTGGTGAGCCCACACTTGTAGTTATTTACTACAAGAAACTATCCATCTAGAAACACTACCCGAATCGGGTAGTGTCACGCCTACCCCGAAAGGGAAATGGCTTAATGGTATACATACGCACTTCGCCGCGGGAATATTTATCGTCTATTTTCTCGAAAACTGTCAGTCGTAGGGTAAAAATATATTTGACATAAAATATGTATTTTTAAAAGATCTACAACTTTTGTTTGAAACATTTTTGTACATTTTTTTTATTTACTGGAATAAGCGGAAAAACATGAAATTTTTATAGTTTTTTGGGGCTTTGACCAGGAAAATCAAATTTGCGGGTATTTTCACTATCATATTCGTGATTAACGCGTCAAAATACATAGGTATACGGAGTTTCAAATTATTCGGAGGTAAGCGCTTTTCGGAACTTTATCCATTTTTTTTCTACATCATCCGCAAGCAAATCATTAAACTCAGATAAAGAATAATTATGACACATGTAATGAAGAAACATAATACAGTACTTGTGTGGCCAGTACTTTCACTTTTCATGTAAAATTTAAGGTCATCTGAGATAAAAGTTTTTGTAGATTGTATATATTTTTCAATTTAGCATCTAAATAATTTTTTTTGTAGGTTAGACTTATAACTAGTGATATGAAAAGGTCTTTCAAATGAAAATAGTGTTTTATACATTTTAATATTGATTATATTCATTAATTAATATAGAATCAAGGTTTATACATATATACTTATATATAGATTGATATTAGGAACAGTGTAGCTAATTTCGATGTCGCTGTTTGCGTGCACGATTCAAGAAAATGATTATTTTTACGATATTTTCCGCCATTCATGTTTCTTTTCGTCGTTGTTGAAAGTTTTTTATGAAGTTTCTATTTTTTAAATAATTTTTAATAAAAATTGCGAGCTATACTATCATTTTTTTTCTAAATCATCCGTAAGCAAGTAATTAAACTCAGACAAAGAATAATTATGACACATGTAATAAAGAAACATAATACAGTACTGGCCACACACATCCGAAGTCTCACTCTGTAATCTTTTTGCATTCCATCTGTAAAAGGTCCATTTTTCTCGTAAACGAAGAAGATGTTCAGGTACAATAGGCGGAAGCCTGTAGCTCTCAAAGTAGGTAGCTCGTCCATAGTTTCCGACGTACATGGTGACTCAGTGACTACCAGGCTGCTGGTGTCCATCTGTATTAGCAACAATGGCAGCTGGTTTTGCGCAATGCTTTGGAATCTGATCGGCTGGAAATACATTGTTTGTCCGTGCTTCTGTGAGTCGAAGTACTTGTAGTATGTGGAGACTGTTCATATTTTTTTGATAAGTCTACAGTATCCTCGGTTTTATTGTATGAGGTCGAGAGTATTCCATCTATTTTTTCCTTCTCAATCCACTTTTTCAGTCTGAGTGCATTATTAAGAGAACACATAAATGGTGTGTCCTTTTTTATTCTGTGATAAAAGAAAAACTCATTCAGGAAAGTCAGACTTTTGAATGATGGACAGTTTAGTTCCTCCAAGTTTCTGATGCGTCTGCTTGTAATCTTTTGCAGCGAAGCGGCCTTTTCATGTCCTCCGTTGTATATTACTCTAGCAGTTTGGGCTACCTCACGAAGATTAGCGTTGAGATGGACTTGTGAGATCGGTAAATGCATAAGGTGGAGAAGGAATCCAATGAGCTATACAGTAGCGATCTAGAGTAACCACGGCTAATTCTTCAGGTATTAATCGGCCAGAATCATCACGAAATCCTTGTATATCAATCACATAATCTACCATTTCTATCTTTAATACGTTATACAGAAGTAAAGAATTTACTACTGTCACAAACAAGTAAAGACTGAGGTTTTCAAATAGGAGGTTTTTCCTATATGTATAAGCATTATCCCCACTTTAACTAAGCACTGAAATCAGCTGTAATTTGTCTCGACGAGTCTATTTCCAAAACATTATCATACTCTGCATATACTATACAATTAACTGTACTAACGAGCGCTTCTTCAAATAGTACCTCAATTCTGAGTCTCCCACATTTCACAAGATTCCAGTCAGAATAACAATTAGCAGAGAGATCCGGTGTAAGATCAAAGGCAAATAAACAATTTCCAACTGGATATTGTTGCCGATCAATACTAATTCCCTCATTCAGAAAATGAATACCAGTTCCAGTAAATAACTTGTTATATGCCTCGATGTACAATTTTTTAGTGTAGAAGGATGGTTCTAAAGGTTTTGAAGGTATCTTAGTACCGTCAACATAAAGTGATAGATGATTAATTTTATAATTTTGAAAATTAAAGGTATTCTTGTTTCCGTTGCCATTATATGCAGTACTGTCTACAAATCCGATTATAATTCTTTTTGGTAATTGACCAAGAATAACATTGTGAAGAGTTTCAGCGTGAACACCCGAGTGTATCGTCATAGCTTTCACCTCGACACGTGTAATCGGATATTTTGCAGTGCCTTGAGATAGAGCTTTAGCGTGTGTAAGAAGAATACCAGGGTTGATTTTTACTCCACGATCAAGTAGTGAGGCCTCCGCAATGTGAATATGACAGTTGATTGTACTATCCATAAGACAGAAATTATCTTTTGAGCGAACGAGCCGAACTCGTAACTCTACACCGTTAATGAGAAATTTATCTTGATTGAAAATGTCACAATGTAAATGACCGATAAGATCAATAGATTTATCAACACTTAAATATTTCTGTCGATTTTTTAAACCCTCATTAGCATCGAAATCATCCATTTTTGCAGCAGTGTCATTAAACCACAGAGGTGATGTAAGATGACTGTTTTTGGCAGCTGGCCCATAATTGAGTAAAGTCTCAATGTATGCTCGATATACATAAGAATTACTAGGTGGTAATTAGGGTGGTCCTTATTTTTCCACTTTCGATTCTTCTTGGTCTCAACCCCCTATTTTGATACGATGACAAAAAAAATGATCTCCGCCAAATTTTAGCGAAATCGGTTAATATTAACTCGTGCCTCAAAGTACTTAAAGTTCCTTATGCTATTAACATGGGGAAAAGTAGCATCCAACTTCAAATGCATGTATTTTTTAAATATTTCACCGAAATCCTTTGGCTCTGCGCAATTGTGATCTTTAGACTATGTTAAAAAAATACATCTAACCGAAATTTTTTTTTAATTTACAAAATGGCGGACCCCTAAATTTGAACCAAAATTACAATTTCCACAATTGATAACAAAATCTCGTCTAATTTACACAAAAGGCAGATTTATTTATTAGAAAGCACTTTTCACGAAAGTGAGTTTCTTCTTATCCGGGAAGCGACCGCGATAATCACTTACGATTTATAGTAAATACTGCTTCTGTTCTTTGTTTTTTGTTAATAATTTGTTATAATCGGTCATTAATTTGACCACCCCCCACACTGCTGTGCCGTTCACAACCTTAAGATTTTTTAAATTCTGCAGACTTTGGTGGTAATCTTCGAGTACTGTTCAGTCCACTGGATCTTGGCTAAGAAAGGAACGTGGAATCCCGAACCGTTCAAAGAAATTCATAGTCTTGAGTGAAACCAACTCTTCAGTCCCTTTTTTTACGAACTCTGGAACATCCTTTGGTTGAATAATCAATCGTTTACAATCTCCGAAGGAAGAATCAGATTTCAGGCTTTCGACCATCTTCAGCTTGGTTGCAGCAGGTACTCTTGAATCGAAGGAACACAACCCCACCGTTTCTGATGTCAAGTACCAGAAATGACCACAACATTTTTTCACAGCTACGCGGGATATATCGCAATCTATTTTCTCATATTCAGAGAGATTTCTTAGAAACTCAAAGATCACGATAAGGCGCTTGTAAAGCGTTAGACGCGAAGAGCCAAGCCTCAAGGTACAAACGTATGATGATAATTCAAACATCCTGGCAGACTGTGTTCTCAATTGCCGTTAGTTGGAATTCGTTACGAAAACGGAACAACTTGATACAATACATCGCTTTGGCCATCCATCTTGCCTGATGCATAGCTCCAGGGCGACGAAAATTTATGCCGCGCGGCAAAAAAAAAAACCTTGCAAAAAGATGATTGTCAACTCAAGTAGCTCTCTATAATCTTCTCTGCAATGATGTTCCACCAGAGATTTCAGTGCAAAGTTCCTAACCTTTTCCTTGACATCCTTGAGTGTCGTACGAACGTGATAATTTTGTATTCTAGGTTTGAAGAGAGCTTTGCTCAAGCTATCCCAAGACTCCTGGAACCGTTTGAACAATGGTACCGTTGGTGCTGATTACGTTTCAAACTTCACTTCGAAGAAGCTTCTTAGGACTATCTCATAAATATGATGCCTGCAAATTAAATAAGAAAGATCCCGCAGCAGTTGCTGTTCCAACAAGATGCAAGCACCATTCAGCCGTCCTGTATTCGATGCAGTCGAATCACAGCAGAGGGCCTGAACTTTCCCGTGTAAATTCCATTCCTTTAAAGTTTCATATACGACATCAGCTTGTTCTTTACCTGTTCCTGTAGGCAATTTTGGAACACCAAGAAGTTTTTCACCATCTTTATAGGTTATTATAATTGGTAATCTGTCAACTTTTTTATTCTCTGTTAACCCTGGAACTAGCTTTCCATCCCAGTGAACAGTACATACCTGAAAGTCAGTATTTGAGAACTGACTTTTAACTTTTAAAGCACATTCTTGACGGAAGCGTTCACGACATCGGTGTATCAAGGATCTATTTATTACCAGATCATTGCAATTATGTCTTAACGATTCAGCAGTTAAGATTAAAATATGCACTGCATCCCTATCGCTCACTTTGCATTTGTCGAATACTGCTACAAGTTTCTCAGTAAAAATAACTTCTCTTGCTCTCCTATTCATTTGAGATGGTCCTGGTACAGATTCGTCAGTAAGTGGTGCATTTGTTGATTTTTCACTACGACTTCTACCACTATTGCCGCTGGTACTGGATTCGGACATCAGCGCCACAAGATGTGCTAAAAATTAAATGCTTCATTACATAATATTTAAAAGATTCCTAAATGATGTGCCTGAAGTTTTAAAAATTTGTATGATTCAGCGACTAGAAATCTATAAGAAATCCGTCCCTTTCGCCTTGGCAGATTAATAAGAACCAAGACGAAAATTCGTTATTTTTCGTAAATTATATTGAAAGCAATATTTCTGTTGTCTAAATTGTAAAGTAATAGATTTTTTCAGCACGCGCACTCTCTCATTACTCACCGGTTTTCTAGAATGACGGATTGGCACTCAGAGTGATTTCAAAGAAATTGTCAAAAAGGCGAATTTTCACAAAATTTTACTCATTAATTCAAATTCAGCGTCCAAAAATCATATATCCAGGTCGCCCTATTTGTCTCTGGAGAAGCAAAAACTGTTTGTCTTCTTCTATTTTTATAATTTCCAACGCATTGGTGTGTGAAATATCAAAGTGGTCGTTTAGAGTGTCACTGAATGCATCCCTCTTTTTCTTTTCCACCTCGCTCTCCCTTGTTGAATTTCTTTGTAGGTTTCTCCATTTATTATACAAGTCTTGCAGTTTTGATACGCAGTGATAAATTTCTTTACTTGGAATTCGTGCCTTCTGCCAAAAAATAAGAACTTCCTGTATTGTTAACTTTGCACTTTCTCGCACTGTTTTTTCCACATAATTAAAGTTGAAGAATAACACTCTCAAAACTTGTCCATTTGATGGCAACACAGAAGAAACAATTTGACTTGTTATGTTTCCAAGTAAAAAAACATTTTTTCTAAGATGCTGTTCCATTTTTAACCGTTTTAACTTCGACTTAACACTGAAATATATTCTTCTCTTATGAGTGGTAAAGAATTATTACTTATATCATTATAACCGAGTCGAGAGACGAGATGGTATTGACAATGATCAAGTTCGAGTCTGACTGACTGGAATTTTGGAAAACGCACTTCCAGGTTCAGTCGTAGGTCAGGTAACATTTTTTTGTCAAGCTTAAAGTACTTATTTTAAAATACAGGTAAATATCCAGAGAGTTCCTAAGTTATAAAATATCGTTTAGACGCGCCTATCTGAGCTCTTCGGTGGCCTGGCCCTGTAGACAGATGTCCGAATCCCTTTAATTGCTTCATTAATAGTAATCCTAACATTCGTCACTTTCGTTCTCGAAGTTTTTGCCTAAAACTTGGGAACATTTCTCTTCACTAAGAATTTTAAGTTTTATGAAGCATATTTTCTTTCCAAAAATGTATTTCATATTTTGTTTAAATTTGTAAACATTGCGTAACTTTTTGCAAATAATAATTGAGTACCACTTTTTACATTAGTGAAACTTTCAAAATTTTGAGTATTCATTGTCATCACGTGCTTTCTAATAAATGAATCTGCCTTTTGTATAAATTTGACGACATTTTGTTATCAATTGTGGAAATTGTAATTTTGGTTCAAATTTAGGGGTCCGACATTTTGTAAATAACGAAAAAAAAATTTCGTTTAGATGAGTTTTTTTAACATAGTCTAAAGATCACAATTGCACAAAGCCAAAGGATTCCGGTGAAATATAAAAAAAAATACCTGCATTTGAAGTTTGACGCTACTTTTCCCCATGCTAATTGCGTACGAAACTTTGAGTGCTCTGAGGAACGTGTTAATATTAACCGATTTCGCTAAAATTTGGTGAAGATAATTTTTTTGGACATTGGAACAATATAGGGGGGTGAGACCTAGAAGAATCGAAAAAAAAAACACCAAGGACCACCCTAGTGACCACCTAGTATCACCACCATATCCAGCTCGAAGAGCTTTTTTATCGACGACGCGGGCACCGCTAGTCAAGAAAGGGAGAACACGCCGAAATAAGCCCCCGAGAAAACTGCCAATACCATGTCCCTTCTGATAAGGAGCTCCAACGTATATTTGTGGGATTCCCGTCTCGCCAACTTGTGAGGAGTAATAATCTATGTAATGACTCATTATTTTTCTTTTTATCTAGTCAATACGCTTAAAGTGAAGTGTAGCTGTCAGCGTACCATACGCAAATGGTATTGGTAAACCAAGGTGATCTTTTATATCAATTTCAATTGTAGGGAAATCTGTGCTAAGAACTGGTATATACTTAGGTGATTGAAAATGAGTGACTTATGTTGTACCAAAATTGTAATCAGATGTATCTAAAGAAACTGCGCGGAAAAGTGGTGCTTTTACATCATCTGTAACGCGTGGTTACAAATATTACAGTAAACAAATAAATTATCCGGAAGAGCTCTTGCTAGACTAGGTGGATGTCTAGCAATACAGTCATTAGTTTGAATTGGAATTAGATTATCTGGAGCAAACGCAAGAATACGTGATAATTTATCACTAAGTACCAAAAAATGGTGATCAGTCAGACATAATTGTCCACACTGTTTTTGTATACTTACGTAACTGCTTTCGAATTTGTCATGTTTAAATTTAATATGTTAACTTAATTCTGGAAGACTATTCAGGTTATTTAAAAGAGACACAATATTGGCATAAAGACCCGCTTGAAAGGAAATCACAAGGGGTTTTTTCCACATAAGAGACATTTCTTCATCCTTCGCCTTTTCTCTAAAGGCAATAAGCTCTATTGTATATTCTAATTTATCGCCCATATTTTCGTCAGTCACTTTATCTTTTCTAATACTAATAGGCACGTTATATTTGTGAAGACGGTCAATACCTATCTCAATGGATTTTCTATTTTTACTATTTCCATCATATTGAGGGTATTCATAACCTGCAGACCCAGTGTTCATAAGGACGATGCGATTTTCAAATGAATCATCGTGTCTTTCATGAAGAAATGTACGAGGAAGTTGTATTTCTGTGAGTCCTACTACCCACTGTCCTTGTAAACGAATCTCATGTGGCAATTGCGTTATAAAATTGGAAGTGTTAGTCTCGGAGAAACATTTCATACTACTATTGCTTAGTAAAATGAGGTAAAATTGATCGGTATTCATTTTTACAAGTTTTTTAAATTTGAGGTTGGAATCCACGAACTAAATTTGTCAGGATAACCTAACCACTTGACAAGAAATTGTTTTTTGTTTCCCTTTCCTTTAGACTGTAATATTTTTTCAATTTCAAATTCCTCCTCAATATTTTTATTGTTTACACCAGTCAATTCCTGTTCGTAGAAAATACCTTCTATATCTTCCCCTGCTAAATCTGTCAACTCATGCATGTAGGGTGCTTGATTTCTTCCTGTAATGGTTCGCCTCACGACAAATAATTCCTTGTTCCAGCCAGACTCATAACCTTTCTCAAAAACACCCTTCTCATGACTGATTCTGATGAGGTCGTCAACACTGTATTTAGGCTTTCCTTTGGACTTGTTTTCTTTACAAAATCGACGTTGAATATTTTCTCGAGCTTCGGCTGAATTCGATAAATTAACTTCAGACGGTGTCATTCTAATACTTGAATGTCGAGTATTATGGTATGCGTTCACAAGTTGTTTTGAATCATCAATATAACGTCGAGTGTTTTTATGTGTAAAATACCGCCACATACGTTCCGTGAGTATACGATTGAAACGCTCTACTATGGCTACTTTAACGTTAGGATCCCGCGTTATACGGAATTTTATCCCATTATCAGACAAATATTTTTGGAAAGGGACACCCAAAAATTCTTTTCCCTTGTCGGATTGTAAACAGAATGGTACTCGATGATTACTTCTTTATAAAATACACTCAAAAGCATTTTTAACCTCCAATGCAGTTTTATTTCGAAGAGGTTCAACCCAGACAAATTTACTCAAAGCATCAATCACTACTAAAATATAACGGTGATTATCATTATAAGTGGACAAACTTTGCATGTCGATTAAATCACACTCCCAAACCTCATCAAGATTGGAAACCGTATAATGAGCTCTCTGAAATTTTCGTCGAATAGGTCGTGTGAAGTGAATGCATCCTGGGATTTTAACCAATCAAACACTTGTGTACGTGATACTCTCCCTCGTGCATCGCGAGTTATTTTTTCTACACTGCTATAAGAAGCAGGATGAAATGAATTATAGAATATTTCTTCAAGCAGTTTCATTTTAGAATAAAAGATTGCCACTTTGTTATCATTCCTGAACCAGTTTGTCTCTTTTCTCTGCTGGTATTCCTTTTGATTCTACTGCGACTTCTTTCACGGATCGTCTTATCAGCAATCTTTAGGATTCTGTCAGACCTTGCTTCATACTTAGTTGTTTCATCATCTGTTATAAGAGATTCTTGATTCAAGAGTAATTGGTTATTGATATCTCGTTGTATTTGTTTAGCAGGAATCAAATTTTCTTGATTTTTCACGAGTTCTCGCGGGGTAACAATCTCTTGAAGGATACGGGCAAAGTGACTCCTGCCAGGAGGATTGAAACTTTTTCTAAACCTTAATGCATCGTTAACCAGGTCCGTAATATTTCAATACTCAATACGTCTCCCGTCAATAATTACTGAACTATATTTATCCCATTTTATCCTGTCGGCGAAATCAGGTTTTGTTAAATGATTAAGCAATAAAGTACTTTTGGAACGGAAAGATTTAGGTACATTAGCTATAATATCCTTCACTGGTAAACACTCAAGTGGATCATTATTTCTATTTTCTGTATGATCCCTTTTCTCAGTAGTTAATTTTCTATTTTCGTCAATAAAAAATAGAAATTTTTTCAACGCCTGACTGTAATCTCGCCACCTTTCACATTCATTACATGGAAAAGGTGAGAATAAGATTCGACTCATTTCAGAATCCAATCTGCCGAGATTGCTTCCAGGTGTCTGTGTAGTTGCGCCAGGTATCGATGGTATAATCGTTGAATTATTATTGCTATGTATAGGTGTATGATTTATCGTTTGCATTTGTTGATTAATTTTTTCAACCTGTTCGCTGGGAATGAGAACCATTTTTCTTGTATGCTCCATATTATTGAAGGTTCTACGATGAGGACTTGAACAAATTGGAAAGCAGACCACCAATGATTGGACCAAGTAAGAGAGGTAGAAATCCATCTTTTTGAACGATAAATTTTTTCTTGTTTTTCCAAGTCCCACGAGTTTCGACTAACTTTCGTAACGTGTTTTTATGTTTTTTCAGCTTTAGTTTTTGACAATCTTTAACAGGAACATTTCCCAATAGGATATTCCCTTTGAGTTATGTGCTATACACATGGTCTCATCAAAGTGCTTCAAATCGCGAATAGCGAACTCTGTAAACTGAGCTGCAAGGTCTTTATCGAAAATGTACTGGCGCACGCCACACCATTTGCACCTTACATTTGTATCCGGATCGTCCATACATGCATCACATACCTGCTGTGCAACACACAAGTTAGGTTTGTGAATGTTGGTTGATTCATCTCGTACGACTTTCTCATACTGCTGTGTTTCAAAATCGAAAAAAATGTGAGCTACTTTTTTTTCTCGATACATTTCCTTTAGTTTTTGTTGAGTTCAAGAGGTATCATGAAACAAAAGTGATTATTAGGACAGAGTTTCTTACATGTAGTACATTCTGAAAAACCACATACATGATTAGTACCTTTTTTCTCAGAATTTAGTAGGTCTGAGCAACCGTCACATAATTTAAGCACTGAATAAGTACTTTTTCCGGTGGAAAATGAATTAGGAAGTATATGCTTTCTAAAACATTCTTCTCCGTAAAAGTATTGGAGACACTCTCCACATTTAATATTATTATTATTATCAAAGTCAGCATCAGCATTGCAGGACGGAGAACTGTAACAAGCGTCACACTGCATTGAACATCTGTGATCGGTTTTTCCGAAAATATGACTTGTTACAGGGTATACAAAATTTTTGTGCTGCTCCGGCTTCAATTAAATTTAAAATCGCACTGCAATAATTATCGAGGTGTCCTTCAAACAATAAATAAATAAGTTGTCTAACTACACCCCTTGCGTTTGTCATGACTGAAGTACCATCGTAAAAGCTTTTTCTCTACCTTTGCCAAAATCTTTATAAGTATACACTATCATAGCTATATGACGCCTTGCTAAATAATTCTGGTGAGCGATCAGTTTAGGCAATCCACACACACTCTCAGGTATAATTAACCCAGCGTTTCGCGTGAGCTCTTCGGCTGCTCTAATCTGAACTCTACCTGATCTTTTACGTATACTCTCCCACACTTTTATGAAATTATATTATTTCTATCTGACTGAAAGTCAACATTCTTGACGGCAACAGCAATAGCTTGAGGTAGGCATGTATTCGACTCATTCTTTATTTCATAAACTGATCGTTTCTTAACCCTTTAGTTAGCTTGTTTCTACCTTTACCTACTGGTACACGTACCCGAGTGATTTCTACCACAAAAGTATCATCTATGAGTGGGACCATGGTCGTGGGGGTTAAGGCGTAGGCTTTGGACCCACTCCGTCGGCTTGCGGGTTCGATTCCCGCCTCGCACTCTGGAAGAGCCTCGGTGGCCCATGCGGTAAACACTTGCCTAGCAAGGGAGTTGTTCATCTCCGGAGAGTCGTGGGACCGGTACCTCTAGAGAAAAAGGTTCTCTAAGTACTTAAGGCTGTTGCTCTTGGTGGTTCGGAACCCACCTTAAACTGTAGCTCCCCCTCCCACCACCAAGAATGTGCGTGGGGGTGTGTGTAAAGGATTAGGGAAGAGATACAAGAAAAATGTAAACCCTTAGGGGACATATTAGAAGCCTCGATTCCCAGTATCATCTATGTTAAAGCTTATGGCACTGTGTACAACTGACTCTACCAGTTTCCATGAGTCTTCAAAATAGAGATCCTTTACCGGTAGAAACGCCTTCCAGGCAACGCCCTTACTAAACCCATCCGACCAGAATATCAAACCCACAACATCACTTTCTTCACACCAAGATGTTATATATTCGAAAAGATCTAAAAATGCTGATTCTAGCGAAGCAATTGGGTCATTTTTACCTGGAGGTATAATTTTGAACGTTAATTTTCTTCAGGTTATCGCGAATTTTTTAGCAAATTGGTCACACTCGTTAATTTTAATGATGAAAGGGGACACATTATTTAATCTCTCATTCCTACCTATTGGTAGGATGGACCCAGGATGGACCTGCAATTGTTTCAGGTATGGATACAATCTTCGATGGGCCTTGGGTTGGTCCATTCTTAGTTTTGATGTTGAACCACTACCGTGTTGGATTTCTGTTGTATTCTTTTCTGTTACTGAAAAATAAAATAATAATAATTCATTAAATCATATTGATGTTTATCAAAAAAAGAAGTTCAAAACGAGAAAAGAGTTACATAAAGTTAAATTACCTTTTTTCTTCCTGACCGACTTTTTACTTTCTTCCTCCTTTTCTTACTTTATGTCTATCCAAACGCTCTTGCTTCTTATAATCTTTATAAATATCCTGATTTTGAAGAGCAACTGCCTCTTTCTTCTCTTGTTCTCTCACTTTGTCCATTTTTTTCACGTAAGCCTCCCTTTTTTCATTCTGTTTCCAGCTATTTTTGTTTGCTGTTCTTTCTCCTGTATAGCTTTTCTCAATTCCTGAACAGCATTTCTCAATTTTTGTTCCTGCTGTTTATTTTTCTTTACCTTCTCTGTATTTTGTGACGAAGGAATGAAATCTGTGTCATTTTCATCATTACTTGCAACAACTTTAGATATTTTCTTAACTTGTTTAATTCGAGGGTCCTGTGAAGTAGTATCCTGATGTTGTCTCTTTCTTTGGGTTTCTTTCGCCTTTGCTCTATCAGATTCCAGCTGCAGTCTAATACTATGATAGTATCCTGCATCCGATTTCATCTGAGCCTTAGATTTTGTAGCCTGGACCCGTTCTGAAATAAAAACGAAAAGGCAACATGTATTTCCTACCTCATGAATATAGTATAAACAAAAAACGAAAAAAAAAAATGATAGTTTACATACCAGCAAGGTTATTGAATTCATCAATTTTTGAGTTGGTATCCCTTTAAAGCTCCTCATATCTCCTTACCGCCATAAGTATAGGGATATCATCTCCCCTCGCAGCTGTTGAGCGCTGATAATGTTGTCCACTTGTTTGTCCACAGACATTTTAAATAAAATTAACTAACCGATGTAGTTTTTTATTCAATACTCTCATAAATTTAAAACACTTTTAATATTACTACAAAATTACACAAACTTTGTTACAGTTATTTTACTTGATAGTAGTATATTAATTAACCGTAGTATTAAAACACTGTTTTCTTTTTGACACTTTGTACTGAACTGTTTTTATTTTTTTTACCATGAAAACGATTTGACATTCTAATATTACACAAGTGGCATACTTAGAAGACTGATTTTCATTTCGTGGGAAATATTAGATATTTTTCGGCAAGATACGGCAAGAGGTCGCCCTCCAAAATCAGATTCTTCCACTAAAAATTCCAATAAAAAAATCAAACACACTCAAAAAGGAAATTCGATCAAACCTTTTCTAAAGGAAACACCCGGAGGAGAAAACTCCAAATCGATCCCAAGTTCATAAACGATTCTCCAACAGTACCAGCATCTAGAATTATATTTTGGAATGCAAGAGCATTTAATAATCTAGACGATATATATATAATTGAGAAAAAAAGTTAAACAACCACCGCAGGCTACCACTAAGAGCAACTGCCATCTAAAAAGAAAATGTCAATAGCTACCAGTAGAACCGCGGTAAATTACATCTATGGCCAGGTCTCACATCCGTGAGATGGTTGGTCTCAGGGCGCGACGAAATCACAACGACAGGCCGGCGAAACCCTCGTGCGTCTTGAGGACAAGAAGCGACCCAAGCATGATAGCTTTCTGCATCCATCTCGTAAGTGCCTTGGCATATTTTTGGCACGCGGGTATGGCTTTAAGGTTACGAACCAGTGATAATTTAGCACCTCCGAGAGCACCTATCATGAGGACAATTACTCGTACCGAACAATTACTCGTACGGAGACTGCTGCCCGAAAATCGTAGTTCCAGAAAATCTGGCACTTCTCGTTTCGGACAATTGACTCTATATCCTTTGGAGCGTTCGGCAGGGCAGGGTCGCGACCAACACCGTAAGAGCGACAAAGGTGGTAATAAAGTACTCTTAGGGCCGCATCATGCCTATAGATATACGTTGTTCCTGCGTGGGTCGGACACCCCGATAGTATGGGTTCTAGGTGCTCAGCGTGTGCATGACACGCTCTGCACCTATCACTGGGAACTTCTTGACATAAAATGCGGGCGCGGTATGCTAAGGTGGAGATTACACCGTCCTGGCATGCGAAAATAAAGCCCTCTGTACCTGAATTGAGACCTGATGATTTGAGGAAAGCAAAAGTTTGCTCCTTTGACAAGGACTGTTTTTCTACATTTCTGTGAAAGTTTCCATGCATATGCTTGTCGCGTAGCTCTTGGTGAAATTTACTAACCTCTGCTTTCTTTACTTCGGCTTTTAGACGTGAAGCATCTAGATGGAGTAATGCACTTCCGTCACTTCTGATGTTGAAATTCAGGCCAAGGGTCTCGGCAGCTTGCTCCGCGGCTTTGTAAAGGAACGCTCCTTCGCCAATCATCTCGTGGTTTCTGACCATCTTTAGGAGAGGATCTCTGCCATTTGCAACGATATAAGCTGTACTTAAAACAATTCGGTTATGAAGACATTGGAGATTCAGAAGACCGCATCCGCCTTGACGGCGTGAAATGTATAATCCCGGAACTGACGAATTGATATGCAAGCTTTTATGCATATGCATGATCTTACGCGTGGTGACATCAAGGGCCTTAAACTCGTTCTTTGTCTATTGAACCACCCCAAACGAGTAGTGTAAAGCCGGGAAGGCAAGCATGTTAGTCGCAGATACCTTGTTCAACGCCGACAGATTGGAAGACCAAATCTGTCGAAGAAGATGCTTCTATCTGCTTCGGAGAGACTCCTTCACTGATGTTACGTCCTGGATGCGGCTTTGAGGCACGCCCATGTATGTATAGGTCTCTCCAGTTTTAAGATGTCTAATAACACTTATATCCACAAGCTCAGGGTCCTTGGGAACGCCAGTAATCTTTCCTTTCTTCAAATGAATTTTGGCACACTTGTTCAAACCAAAGTCCATCCCAATCCCTCCTGTGTAGTTCTTGACGATATTTACAGCAGTTTGAAGTTTGCTTTTACCAGCGACATAGATCTTCAGGTCATCCATATAAAATACATGAGTGACCTTATGCTCACGCTGATTAGTGTCGCCGCAGAGGTATCCAGGAGAATTTCGTAGTGCGAGAGATAGAGGCAGAAGTGTGATGCAAAAAAGCAAAGGGCTCATACTATCCCCTTGAAAGACGCCCCTCTGGAAGGGGACCTTGTTCGTCGTCAGACGATGATTCCTAGATGAGATGGTAAATCTAGTTTTCCAAAGAAGCATCAATCTCTCTATGCATCTCACTATGTGTGGATGTACCTTCAAGCTTTCTAACAGACAGATGATAAGTCTATGAGAGGTTGAATCGAAAGCTTTCAGGTAGTCAATCCAGGCCATTGACAGGACGCGCTGATGGGCGGCAGCGTCTTTACAGACACACCTGTCAATCAGCAGGTTCTCTCGACA
>CAKNXH010054319.1:41740-55901 GCA_932178445.1 Andricus quercusramuli
GCAGCGTCTTTACAGACACACCTGTCAATCAGCAGGTTCTCTCGACAGCCTGCTACACCTTTTTTCGAGCCACGTTGTTCGTACATCTCTCGCCATACAGGCTCAATTCGTCGAACAATCCTGTTGTTAAGGACAGCTGTAAAGATCTTATACAGTGTGTTTAAACAAGTTATTGGCCTGTAATTCTCTGGTCTGGACAAGTTGCCTTTTTTCGGTAGGAGTATAGTGCGTCCTAACACCAGCCACTGCGGAATGGGCGTCTCCGATTTTAAATATGAGGTGAATATGCGGGCAAAATGTTGGTGTATAGAAGTAAACTTCTTCCACCAAAAGTTCTTGATACGATCTGGTCCAGCACCGGAAAAGTTCTTCGTGCCTCTAAGTGCTTTTTTCACCACTTCGGCAGTGCCTGATGGGCACTTCTCCTCAGATTTTATGAGACTGTCACAAAACTCCTTGAAGCGGATGATATTGTCAGTATCTTCTTTCAACTCTAGTGTTTTCGGGATCTTGTACACCTCTCTCCAAAAAGTCTCTACCTCCTTGGGCTTGGGTGGATTTTTTTACAATAACAGGGGGATCACTGAAGAGGCGTGATGGGTCAGCAAGAAACTGTTGATTCTCCCTGTTCCATCTCTCCCTCTTCTGTATCCTCCTCCTTGCGTCAGATAACAGCCTTGTTTTGTCAACAATATGCTGCTTGATTTTCAGCAGCTTTGACTTGTTCAGTGTGTGATTCAAGGTCCTTAGTTCTTGGGCGAACTTTCGAACCCTTTTCGTGAACGGTCTACCAGATGTTATGTAGTCAATCACACATTGAACACGGGACGCATTCTGTCTTGCCCATCCAATTTTCTTGTTCAGTTGATGCAAGCGTCGTCTGGTCTTCTGATCCATCGTCGGTTTCAGCCTTCGATTTGAATCAGCCAAAGCTCTCGCAGCACCATAAACTGAGCAATTAATGGTCCAGAGGTCGGACTCTTGCGAAATATCTCCACGAAGGGAGGCATCCATTTCAGCCAGATCTTGGGGCTTAAGAGGGACTTGCATGTTGATGTTCCTCCTTGTACTGAAATTGCGATCATCTTCGAGAAGGTGCCTGCTTTCTGCGGTTGGTCTTAATGTCGTTTCATCTTCGTCTGCAGCTTGTTCAAGCAGCGGTTGAGGAAGCGCTTCGCGTACATATCCATTTTTCCGGAGGTAGTCGGCTTGATTTCGCAAAGACTGATGCGAAACGTATTGAAGCTCTGGGTGTTTCTGGCACCACAGAGTATGCATACGCGCCATAAAGCCTCCGCGAACAGGGATAATACTGGCATCGTAGCAGTCTAGCACGTCATTCTTAAGTTGATTCGTCCACTGAATGTGGGCGTTTCGCCGGTTCGTCGTCGTGTTTCCATCTAAATTATTTTCAGCACCCCGAACTCTAGGATGATCGGCATTGTTTGCCGATCCATTGTCGGGTGCTCTGCGCGTTCGATCGTTTTGAACCGCATCTACAACATTTTGCTGGTTTGTTTGTTTCATTGTTGTTCCCACGAGCAGCTAGGGGAAGGGTTTGTCAATCCTTGTAGAGCCCCGCGTGCAAGGATAAGGCTGATACTCTGAGAGGTCGCCCGGTATCCCAGAGTCACCGTTAAAGACACCTCACCCAGGTGCCATGCAGCTTTCGGCACGGTTCTCACACCTTCGCTTAGGGGTTATTCCTTCGGGACCATCCCTGAATAATTGCCCGCGACTGCTTATTAATTATTGTAACCATATTCAGCAGAAACCCTTGGTACGGGGACGCTCTATCCGCAACCCGAGGATGCGTTCGGTGGCTTTGTCATAAGCCCTTCGGTTCTATTTCAAGGGAATCGAAACCGACACCGAATACATATATATATATATAACTATACCACTAAAGATGACATCATATGTGTGAGAGAGACATGGCTTACTTCTTGACCTCAAATCACGTATCCTCAACGTAATATCGACTGTCAAGTTGTCTACAGTAAAGCTACCAGAGAATCCTCAAAAGAAAGAGCAAAGGAAGGTCTACAAATCATCAACAACGCAAACAAATATAAAATGGAAACGATATGTACGGCAGAGAATTACATTTTTGTTAAAGTCGAAGGTAATAGTTCTAATATAGTGATTTGATCAATATACTCTAGCCCTAATTCTAATCTTGAAAAGTTTCTGTTCAATATAGACGAAATAATCTTTGACCTTCCATTGAAATATCCGGAATACTCGATAATTGTGGGAGGGGTTTTTAACGGTAAAATTGGAGAAATGAATCAATTAGAGGAGGAAACTCTCTGTAACAATTCAAATTTGTATGACGCAAGAACAAGTCTGGCGGCTGATCTAGACAAAAGGGGAAAACAGATGGTAGAAAGATTTGAAAAAAATGGGTTTTTTGTCCTGAGTGGGAGAACTAAAAGCGACTGCCCAGCTCAATGTACATTTCTAAGAGAAAAAAGTTCTTCAATTATTGATTTTGCCTGGTCTAATGACGTAGGAATTTAGTCAATCGAGGATTGCCAAGTGCTGACAGTTCCAACTCGATCCGATCATTTTCCTATAGCTTTGACGTTACTAGAGCACTCGACTTTGCTGATAAATTTAAAGAAATTATCCGGTACCCTCCAAATATTAACTCTGCAATGTTGTCGATACGAGGGTCATTTGAAAAGTTCCTAGCCTTATCGACTTCCACTCGGTTTAGAATTTAAATTTTTTTTATCCGATAGATGGCTCTGAAATATTCTTGTAAGTTTCATGCCATTCCGATCAGTAGTCAGATTCCAGCACCTCGCGCGATACGTGAAGTCGAGTGCGTTTTTGGTCGAAAGTCAGCAGACGCGGCACCCAACGCGCGGACAACTTTCTCATGTAGAAATCTTCATGTAGAATCTTATGCACCCGTTCCCCTGAGATCACACAAGCCTCAGTCATCTCCAGAATAGTAAATCGACGATTTCGCAACATTGCAGAGTAGACTTATTCGATGGTTTCTTCGTTGGAGACAGTTTTTGGCCTGCCTGAACGTTCCTCTTCATTAACGCTGGTACGACCACGCTTGAACTCGCTAACCCAATTTTTGACGATTGCAAAAGAAGGGGAAGCATCACCATACACTGCGTCCAACTCCTCGTTAATTTGCTTCGACTTATTTCCTTTTAAATGGAGGTATTTTAGCACTGCGCGATACTCAATTTCATCCAGTTTTTGGAAAAGCGTCGTTTTTCAATTTTGAGCACGTGCTGAAATCTGACTACAGATCGGAATGGCATGAAACTTACGAGAAGTTCATATTTCAGAGCCATCCATCGGATAAAAAAAAATTAAAATTCTAAACCGAGTGGAAGTCGGTAAGGCTAGGAACTTTTCAAATGACCCTCGTAGATGACCTTTCAAATAATTTAATTAATGCTATTAAAGAGACAGCGACAGAACTTAACATGACTGTAAAACCGTCTAGAAAACTGAGCCGTTCGAAGCCATGGTTTGATATACAATGCAGAAAAAGTAAAAGAGAGCTGAAGCAAGTACTTAAAAAATGCGTGGAACAAAAATTCAATCCTGATGTTGTGTCGATTTATACAAACTGTAAAAAAATACATACAAAATTTCAAATATAAATATTCTTACTTAATATCGATTGATAATTTCTGAAATCCTTATCTTAACTCACACATAACTCTTGATGAAACTATTTTAAGCTTGAAACAGTGAAAAAATGGTAAGGCCTCTGGTCCGGATGGTATTAGCTATGACTTTTTGAAAACTTTGCCCGGAAATCTGACCCTTTACATAAAATCGTTATTTAATAAAATAATTGATAAAGAAAAGGTCCCAATATCGAGGTCTCAAGCATTTCTTAGAATGATACACAAGAAAGGGGATGTCACTGATCCTGCTGACTACCGTCCTATTCCCTTAGTTAACTGTGTTTCAAAGATATTTACGCAGATTCTTTCCAAAAGATTGAGAGCTTGGGCTGAAGACATGCAACTCCTTCCAGAGTGGCAGGCAGGTTTCAGGAGGGGGAGAGGTTGCACAGATCAGATCTTTACCCTTAAAGCAATGATTCAAAATCGCCTGAGACTGAACGGAGGCAAACTTTTTGTACTCTATGTTGATTTCAAAGCAGCCTTTTCCTCAGTTAGTCATAATATCTTATAGGACACATTACTCTCGAAAGGTTGTGGGTCAAAATTTATTAGATTGGTGATAGATTCCTACTCTAAAGCTAATATTGCAATCAAGGGATATAAGGGCGTCACCGGGTCGGTAGATGTAACGAAAGGAGTCATGCAGGGGAAGTTCTAAGTCCAACATTGTTTACATTTTTCATTGCTGATTTACAAGAATTCATGTATGCCAGAGGTATCAGGTGTGTATCAATAGATCATTTGTTGGAAATATTGCTCTTAGCTTACGCGGAAGATTTGGCTTTTTTTGCGGACTCCCTGGTTGGAATGCGTAAGATTCTTGAAGGATTATTAGATTACTGTGGGATAAATGAGCTCGAAGTCAACATAGAAAAAACGAAAATAGTGATCTACAGAAAGGGAGGCCATGGTCATGACAAAAAATAACCACCTTTTATGTACGGAACCTCTGATATTGATATTGTCAAAAGTTATATCTACCTGGGCATCCCATTCACCCAATCTGCATTTTTCGTCAGGGCAAAAGATGAAGCTGTTCGCAAATCTAAGCTAGCTGTAGGATCAACGATTTCTCTGATTCACAGATTAAAACTTAAAGCATGGTACCCTATTGTTCGACTTTTCGATAGTCTTGTACCAGCATTTTAATGCATGGTGCGCATAGATGAAGTCTCAGGTATTTAGGTTTTATAGAAAAAGTTTTATAGAATAGAGTGTGATTGGAAATTACTTTCTCTTGCCTCTATACAAAAAACTAAATCGGCATGGATAAGAGCTTATACTAAAATATTATATCTAGAAGATTTACAGAGAGCCCACTCGTCCTCTGCTTTAATACTTTATCCTCAATTCACCTTGCGAGAAGGACCTCAGAAATATTTAACCCTGTTAAGAATACCACTCAGTTTTATCAGAATTATAGCGCAATTAAGATTGATAAATAAGTTCATACCTAGACTTACAATCAAAAATAAAACCTGCAGTCTGAATGTTGAAGTTTATTGTATCTACTGTCATTAAAATTGTTTTAATACAGAACCTGTCTACCACCTCTTAGTAGAATGTCAATTTTTTAATACTGTAAGATTTTCATGTATAAGCAAAAGTAGGGATATGTGTGAGATAAGGTATGCCTGGTTGAATATGCTAGATAACTCTGAAAATGATTCTATCAAAAAAATTATTATGTTTGTTATTAAATTTAACGAATGAGTATTATAATTAATTATATACTTCAAGTTTTTTTTATTTGCTTTTGGTGTAAGTACGGCTTATTTATTAGGATAACAGTTAGTTCCAGAATTGAACCGTAACCTATTTGTATGAATCAGATGATTCTTAAACAAATAAAGCACTATATATAATAATAATTGGATGAGACATGAGTGTTGTCTACATGTGTATAATATGTGTTTTAAAAAATGTATCGAACGTGTCTGGACTTGTTTTACCCCCACCTTTGAAGCTATCATAACTATCCCTTCCCCTTTTATATAAAAACCCTGTATGAGCAGTCGAGAACTACACAACTTCTCTGAATCTTTAGAGCAAAACATACAATGTCGCAAACTATGGGTGATGTTCAAAAAGTTATTGAAAATTTTTCTTCAACCACTGTTAGTACTATGTCTAAAAAAAGAGTTCATATGACTGAGGTGGAACCGTCACGCAAGTCAAACAGGCATCTGATTTTGACTACACTCTACACACTCAATAACTCCTGTAGTAAAAACGCAATTGTTGGGTTCGAAGTGCAGTCAGACGGCAGTTTTCATCCCATTATGAAAATTGTGTCCAACAAGTTACAAGGAATCACTCTTGGGGCAGCAATATGGTCCAAATTCCAGGAACAGTTTGATGTCATAAGTGCTTACTTTGAAAACGAGGGATATATATCATCAGACAAAGAGCCACTCAATATCAACGATTACAAAGTGAAATTCACGACATCCTTCGGGGAGAAAACTATTCTTTTTGCCAGAATAGCTTCTCCTGATTGTGAAAATAGTGAACATGATGGATATTCTTGTGAAAACAAGAAAAAAAAAGTTTTTGTGCCTGCAGTAGCTATGAAAAAAGCTAAGGTTGGCGTCAAAAGTGAGCGACCCTCACTTTGATCGCTTGCCGCTCGTTCTACAAAAATCACAGAAAATTTTGGCTGAGTGCACGTGAGAGCTTAAAGTCTCCCGAATTGAACGAAATTTATATTGTTGTTCTAAAAAAATTTTTGCTAGAGCGCTGATGTAAATCGTTCCAAAAAACAGGGTTTACTAATTGCAGACCATTTTCCACAAACATATCATCTTGGAAGGAAATAATGATAGGAAGTTGTTTTATGGCTTAAAATGTGCAGTTTTGTAACATGATTCAAGTACACTCTGAAAAAATGAAAATAGATCAATATTTCACGAGAAAATGCTTTAGGAATATCTCATGATTTAATGAGAGTAGCCACCGTATAAAAAGTGTTAGAAAAAAGTATCCATTTCACAACAATAGAGACCTCACAAGGAGAAGGATACCGGCACACTTTCAGGTCAACAGCTGGGAGGGAAAAAGGCAGGGACGTCTCTATCTTAACGTTCCGATAGTACGGGGCCCCGAAATTTATTGGAATACGACTTTTGCCATTGACAAATGAATAATTGTTTATAACAAAATCTTGCTCTTACCACTTTTACTTAATTTTTGGCGATTTTTTTATTACTTTCATGGCATAAAAGTGATTGTAATTGATATAAATATATGTGATATGTTTTTTGTCCTTAAAAAATAGTTTTTCAATATAGTATAGCTATAAGTACATGTAATATATTTTTTATCAATAAACCAATTGTTTTTTAATAATTGTTTATAACAAAATTTTGGTGTTACCACTTTTGATTAATTTAGGGCCATTTTTTAGTACTTTCGTATCATAGAAGTAATTGGCATTGCTTTAAGAATATGTTACATATTTTTTATCAATAAACAAATAGTTTTTAATAATTGTTTATAACAAAATCTGGCCATTACATCTTTAAAGTACTTTTCGAGTAATATTGTGGCAAAAAAGTGATTTCAGTGCATTGAAAATGTATAATATGTCTTTTTTACTGATAAACAAATAGTTTTTTAACATTTTTCTATAACAGAATCTTCTCATCAATAATTTCTATGCACTTTAATCCATACTCACCTCCAGGATACTTGTAATTGGCGGCAGTGATTATTCTATAAATAATAAATAACATGCTACGACAATTTGTTGCATTAAAAATAAGAACAATAACTCACAGACCCGGCAGAAGGTAGGTCATCTGTCTTTCTTACTCATTAAGAAGCGTAAATGTAAAGGTGCAGAATGGTCTCCTGAATCCGACGGTATATGATGCTTTCGCGAATTCCTGGTCGTTCTCTAGATTTTGTTAATTAAACATTTTTTCATTAATTATGCTGTGTTTCCTACAATTATCGATATTTTAACAAAATTGTTATTCAACCTATTAGGGGTTATTGAAATGAACAATTTTTGTTCCGTGCAATTTTTCGTCTGCGTCATAGTTTTGGCAAAAAGCGCAAAAAAAATCATATAATAATCGATTTTTACGCATTGTTTTTGGATATTTTGCAGATTTGCATTCGGAATTAATTAGAATATGCAAACAAGCAGGCAATTCTTTCTTCACATCTTTGCATCTGACTTGCAGTTTATATTAAAAAAACACAAACCATAGAGGGAGAAAATTTATCTAAGAGTTTTTTCCATATCCCGAATTGTTCATGTGAAGCGTAAAAAATAATATCAAAGAAATCTTTAAAGATCAACTCGGATTGAAAATATTAACCCTTTTTCAAAATTTTTTGTATTTTCTCGTGAAAATATAACGAAAATAATGCAGCATATTAAAATTGGATTAATGAATATTTTACAAAATTTTAATGTTTCTCCACCGACTCCAATAATGAGACCTACTGAAGAAAAATCAAAATTTCGTACAATATTTATGAATCCATTTTTAATAGACTGCATTAGCCTCGTTTTATTATTACGAGAAAATAAAAAAATATTGACAAAAATCGGTTAATATTTTTGATTCCATTTAATCTTTAAAGATTACCTTCTCTTTAAATTAATTTGTTGTTTTTCAAGTGAAATATTCGGAATACTAAAAAAAGCCGTAGGCCAATTGGCGGGCGCCCCCCTATGGTTCCTTTAACTGAATGAGAAAACAAAATGTGGAAATTTCAATAAATGTCTGGTACAATCGGGTTCAAGGAAACATTGTTGCAAACCTTTTTTGTGTGTGTTTTCTTTAATTTTGAGCTATGGGCCAGATGCAAATATATGGAAACGAAATTTAATGCGTATTAGCATAACCTGATTAATTACGAACACAAACCTGCAAAATATCCATAAGCGATGTATAAAAATCGATTATTCCAATATGCTGTTTTTGCGTTTTTTTTTGCAAAAACTATACCGTGTATAAAACTTGTGATAAATCGATTAATATCTTGCGGTTGGGCAGATTCGAACTAGAGTAAACAAATTTCCTAATCGCTGAGTTGTGGAAAAATCGTGAATGTTATTTTTGTTTCTCAATTTCAAATTTTTTAAGAATGTTTTTCGTTTGAATTTATATAAAAGAAATTTAATTTTTTTATGGATACAGAAGAAATTATTTATTATTTTTAGAGCTTTTAGGTTTTGTTTCATTTTCATGTCTCCGTAAAAAATTATATTCCTCCAATATAAACTCAGATAAAAAATCTGAAAAAATCTGAAAATTAGGCATATTATGCAGATTAGAAACTAAAATGACATTCACGATTTTTGCAAAACTTTGCGATTAAAAATGTTTCTACTCCATTTCGACAGCGCCCAGCCGCAAGAGATTAATCGATTTATTTCAAATTTTATACACGTTAGAATGGATCAGAAAGAAAACTTTTCAGTGCTAAGGCGTTTTGAACTTATAAAATTTGTTTCTTTTTTCGATTCCCCCTAACGTACATATTTGGAAATAAAATTTGTTTATTCTACTTTTTATGGATCGTAAAACATGAGTCATTTTTACCAAACTTTCGTAAAAATCCTCCTACAGTGGTACCGTAAAGAATAGAACAACATTTTTTCCAGTTATTTTATGGGTTAGCTTTAGGAAGGTGAAGAACCGCGTACAAAAAAAGTAGAACATTTTTTTTCGATGAATTATAATATTCTAAAAAATAACGAAAAATGCTCAAGTTGCAAAGAAATGTTTTTTAAGCTCTTTTTAATTAACTGAAGAAACACGTACATATTTTACAATTTCAAACAATCAATTTCCTTTTATTTTGTGACGGATCATGCGTCAACGGGTACTGAACGGTTAGTTTTTTAGTCAATTTAAGATACAGCTACATATACTTGAAACTTTCAGACATTAAAAATCATCTTCGTGACTCAAGTGTAAGAGATATTAGGATATTTCGAACAGTGTTCACAAGTGCAACACTGACAATGAACATAAAATATGAGGATTCTTAAAGGGTTAGGCCCTTCTTAAATCAGGTAAACCACTTTTTTAGCGTCGAACAATGTATGAAACTCGTTAGACAGATGCAAAGCATGCAGTAATAAATTTTCCAAGACTGATCACAGAAGGTTCGCACTTTTTCCTAGAAATTGTCATTCTGATGCCTCTATTCAAGTTTGTCACATAGGGTTAAGACTTCTAAGTTCACAAAGCCTGTATATTTCAAAGTAATTTACGAAATACCACGAAATACCTTATGACTTTACGTATAGTTTCAATCTCTTCACTTTCAATCTCTGTACCTCAAACAAAGTTTGAATGCATTTTGAATGCCTCTTTCAGTCTTCTTGCTAACTTCTTGGAGTAACCGCTGCGTGTTGTAAGTTTATCCTCTGAAAAGTGTTGAAAACGATTTGCGTTGAGGGGTGTGAATTGGATATAGTAGAAGCCGGCGGTGAAGGTGATTGCTTATTTAAATCACTGGCTCTTTTCCTCAAAAAAAGAAGTCATTATAAAGTTCGGCACGACATTGTTTCTCACGTGCTTGACAATTGGTCCAGGTACAATGCTGACGTCGCATATCTCTTAAAGCAGCGCACTCGTGAAAAATATCGAGATCCGATGAATCACTCTGGTGTTTATGCGTCTCACATTGAATGTAGAGCAGCTTCCGAACATGTTAAGGTGAATGTTTTTGTTATGCGCTTACTGGATAACGCTAAATAGTTTGTTATCTCATTTCGCATTAGTGAAGACCGTCCGAATGTTCACCTGCTGTTTACTGGAAGTGAAGGTAATATATATTTTCGATTGTTGATTGTAAAAAATGGTGAACAAAATGTGCAAAGAGCTTCGGCAACCCTTACTCATCACAACAAAGTCGGTATTTCATCAATGAACACTGCAGCAGAAAGCAGTTTGCCAGTTGGGCACAAAAGTGCCAGTGATTTGGCGGTTGAAAGCCATAGTGCCCGCGATTTATCGATGAATAGTGCGGGCAGTAGTTTTTCAGTGCATTCGAACAGTGCGATCAATTTTCTAGTTGAGTTTCGTAGTGCTAGCGATTCATCGATGAATACTGTGGGCAGCAGTTTTCCAGTTAAGTGTTATAGTGAGATTGATTTTCCAGTAGAGTTTCATAGTGCCAGCAGTTCCACCCACTCTTGTTTTTGCGGAGAAAAAAAGAAATATTATAGACATGAAGAAAAATGTCTCATTGTTAATATCAGAAATTACTTCCAGTCGGAAAAAATGCGGGTCAATGAGAAGATGTGAACAGAGTTGTGGAAAGGACATCAAAATGTTTAAATGTGTGTGAAACCTCCGTCAAAAAGATTTACAATGAATGGTTGAACGGAGAGTTATATGATCCACGAGGAAAGAAGGATTGACCGAACATCGAGTGTGACGAATTTCTGCAAGGTGTCATATGGAGGATTGTGCATGATTTTTATGCAAGGAAGCAATGTCCTACAGTATAAGCTGTGTATGATACTCTAGTGGAAAATGTCGACGATCTCCCTACATTTAGCCACTCTACACTTATACGCTGGTTAAAAGCTATGAATTTTTCATACTCGAAGCTTTCTAAGAAGCCTATTACCGGAATAGAGTTCAGGAAGTTGGTGGTTTTCTTGGCGGTTTCGCTACGCCTTCTGGATCTGGACAAAGGCTGATCATCTTGCACATTGGCTGTAAAGATGGATTACTTCGGACTGAAATGCTTTATCGGGAAAATACTTACCCAGGATTACCACAATGAAATGAACTCTGAACACTATACGGAGTGGCTCAGAAGGATTTTGAACGTAATACCCTGAATGTCGGTAATGATCCTTGATCAAGCAACGTATCACACGATGCTTGATCCTGAATACAGAAATCCTGTGCAATCATGGAGAAAGGATGCCATCATAGATTAGGCTAAAAAGCGCAAAGTGCCTTTGCTAGAGCACGTGTCTTCGTTTGATCAGATAAATAAACTGGAACTCTTAGAAAAATGCCGTCCCCACCACCATCCGAAAAAATATCTTTTAGAAAAAATTGCTCAGGATATTCGGGAAGGTGACGTGACACATTTAAGCTTCAGGATGTTCAAAATTTATGTCTGCGTGCCATGGAACAAGTTGACGGAAGTTTATGGGAGAAATGTTTGAGCCATGCACACGGTGGTCAGGAAGGACGAATAGGCATCACTAAAATGTCAATAAAATGGGTTTGCGGGATGATATTCGGGCACGAAAATACATAAAAAATCCGTTCGAATTGAAGTCCTATCTGATCCTGCTTTCGAGATATCGTCAAATTACGTATTTTAGCTATCTCATCAATGGAACGTAATGAGCTGTACCTTTAAGTATGCATTTAAATACTTATATAATGATTATTTTTATACTAGGTATGTATAGAATAGATAAATCCATGTATGTTTAACACCTTTATACATAAAAAAAACAGTTAAACAACCACCGCAGGGTCCCACTAAGAGCAACCGCCATCTAAAAAATGTCAACAGCCCCCAGTAGAACCGCGGTAAATCACACCTATGGCCACGTCTCACAACCGTGAGATGGGTGGTCACAGGGCACGACGAAATCACAACGGCAGGCCGGCGAAACCCTCGTGTGTCTTCAGGTCACGAAACGACCCAAGGATGACAGCTTTCTGCATCCATCTCGCTAGTGCCTTGGCATATTTTTGGCACGCGAGAATGGCTTTAAGGTTACGAACCAGTGATAGTTTCACACCTCCGAGAGCACCAATCACAAGGAAAATTACTCACACCGAATAATTTGAGTACAGTTGTTGCAGCTGTTTCTTAAGGTCTTGATACCTCTCTTCCTTTTCTTTTTCCTTTGCAGTGATGTTGTATTGGGACGGAGCCGAGAATTCGATCACGAATATAGTTTGTTTCTCAAAGTCTTGGAGAACAATATCAGGTCTCGAGTGAGCAACGGAGACTGCTCCCCGAAATCGTAGTTCCAGAAAATTTGGCACTTCTCGTTTCGGACAATTGACTCTATATCCCTTGGAGCGTTCGGCAAAACAGGGTTGCGACCAACACTGTAAGAGCGACAAAGATGGTCGTAAAGTACTCTTAGGGCCGCATTATGTCTATAGATTACGTCGTTCCTGCGTGGGTCGGACACCCAGATAGTATGTGTTCCAAGTACTCAGCGTGTGCATGACACGCTCTGCACCTATCACTGGGAACTTCTTGACATAAAATGCGGGCACGGTATGCTATGGTGGAAATTACACCGTCCTGGAATGCAAAAATAAAACCCTCTGTACCTGAAATGAGCCGTGATGATTTAAGGAAAGCAAAAGTTTGCTCCTTTGACAAGGTCTGCTTTTCTACATTTCCGTAAAAGTTTCCGTGCATATGCTTTTCGAGTAGCTCTTGGTGAAATTTACCAACCTCTGCTTTCTTTACTTCGGCTTTTAGACGTGCAGCATCTAGATGGAGTAATGCACTTTCTTCACTTCTGATGTTGAAACTCAGGCCAAGGGTCTCGGCCGCTTGCTCCGCGGCTTTGTAAAGGAACGCTCCTTCGCCAATCATCTCGTGATTCCTGACCATTTTTAGGAGCGGATCTCTGCCATTAGCAACGATGTAAGCTGTACTTAGAACAACTCGGTTATGAAGACACTGGAGATTCAGAAGTCCGCGTCCGCCTTGACGGCGTGAAATGTATAATCGCGGAACTCACGAATTGATATGCAAGCTTTTATGCATATGCATGATCTTACGTGTGGTGACATCAAGGGCCTTCAGCTCGTTCTTCGTCCATTGAACCACCCCAAACGAGTAGAGTAGAACCGGGACGGCAAGCATGTTAGTCGTAGATACCTTGTTCAATGCCGACAGATTGGAAGACCAAATCTGTCGAGGAAGATGCTTGTATCTATTTCGGAGATCTCAGGGTCCTTGGAAACGCCAGTAATCTTTCCTTTCTTCAAATGAATTTTAGCACACTTGTCCAAACCAAAGTCCATCCCAATCTCTCATGTGTCGTTCTTGACGTTATTTATAGCAGATTGAAGTTTGCTTTAACCAGTGGCATAGATCTTCAGGTCATCCATATAAAATACATGAGTGACCTTATGCTCGCGCTGATTAGTGTCGCCACAGAGGTATCCAGGAGAATTTCGTAGTGCGAGAGATAGAAAGAGAAGTGTGATGCAAAAAAGCAAAGGGCTCATGGTTTCACCTTGAAAGACGCCCCTCTGCAAGGTGACGTTGTTCGTTATCAGACGGTAATTTCTAGATGAGATAGTAAATCTAGTTTTCCAAAGAGGCATCAATCTCTCTACGCATCTCACTATGTGTGGATGTACCTTCAAGCTTTCCAAGAGACAGATGATAAGTCTATGAGAGGTTGAAGCGAAAGCTTGCCGGTAGTCAATCCAGGCCATTAACAGGACGCGCTGATGGGCTGCAGCGTCTTTACAGACACACCTGTCAATCAGCAGGTTCTCTCGACA
>CAKNXH010054320.1:0-25747 GCA_932178445.1 Andricus quercusramuli
AAAATTGAAACGGCGAGACGGCATGCATCAAATGTTCAGTGCGTGATTAGCTACATAACAGCAAATAAAAAGTTCACTCCAAAAGTTAGGGCACTTGCTCGAAACTTGAGGAAAGCAAATCACACGCTGAACAAGTGTAAACTGTCGACCATCAAGCAGCACTGGACGCAAAAAGTAAGATCTCTTTCAACAGCGAAACAGCGCCTTGAACAGCGAGTTAAGTGGATTCAGGAAAATTCCACCTTTTCTACTAATCCTTCCCGTCTGTTCAATAAAGCGTCATGTGTAGTTAAAAATCCGCCTAGTCGAGAAGAGATTCAAATCTTCTGGGAGCAAGTATATGGAGATACTTATCAGCTGAATGAAGACGCTTCCGATATATCAATCTTTCGTAACTTTTGCCAAAGGCAAAGGTTACAAGATCCAGAGGAAGAGTGTCCACTAATTACTGCTGAAGAAGTGAAGAAAGTTATCGCTAGAACTAAGAACTTTTCGGCGCCAGGGCCAGATAAAATCAACAACTTTTGGTGGAAGAAGTTTACTTCTACGCACCAACATCTAGCTCGTATATTTACTACTTTCTTAAACGGAGAACAACCCGTCCCGCAGTGGCTAGTGGAAGGACGCACGGTATTGATCCCTAAGGCCGGAGATTTGTCATGTCCAAAGAACTACAGGCCCATAGCTTGTTTAAACACCAGCTACAAGCTATTCACTGGCATCCTCAAAGAGAGGATATTGACATCTATCGAGCCGGTATGGAGTGCAATAGTCGAACAACGTGGATGCAAGAGAGGGCTGGCAGGTTGCAGGGAGAACCTGTTAATAGACAGGTGTATTACCCAGGACTCGATCAGGTATCGACGCAATCTGTCCATGGCTTGGATTGATTACCGTAAGGCATTCGATAACACGAACCATGAGCTTCTTATCAAGCTCCTTGAGTGCATGGAGGTGCATCCAAAAATAGTGAGATGCATAGAAGAGCTTATGCTCTTGTGGCGGACAAGATTTGTCATAACATCTGACAAAAGACAAGTGACTACAAGCTTTGTCACATATAAGAGGGGGGTCTTTCAAGGAGACTCTCTAAGTCCGATACTTTTCTGCATTTCCCTCTTGCCTCTATCTATTGTGCTCCGAGGCAAAAGCTCTGGATACCTATGTGGCCCGCCGAGCAGAAAAGAATATAAGGTTAACCACCTTTTATACATGGACGACCTTAAACTCTTTGCTTCCTCAAAAAAGGACCTTAACATCCTTGTAGATACGGTAAATAGGTATTCTAAAGCGATTGGCATGAGCTTCGGACTGGACAAGTGTGCCTGCGTCCACCTACACCAAGGAAGACTAGAAACTACATCATCCAGTGTCGATCAGGATGTTCAACTCATAGGCGGAAATACCATTCAACATCTTGGTATTGGAGAAACATATACATATTTTGGAATATCGCAAGCGGAAACCCAAAATGTGCATAACTTGAAAACGGCCCTTGGAAAAAGGTATCGCCAAATTCTCAGAAAAATTTTGGCTTCCGAATTATCTGGAAAGAATAAGATCCAGGCGACCAATATGCTGGCCGTTCCTATACTGCTCTACACGTTTGGTGCAGTAAAATGGAACGTCGATGAGTTAAAACAACTTGATCGAAGCACACGCAAGATGATGACAATTCAACGAAGTCTTCATCCTAGATCTTCCGTACCTCGAATATATCTCCCTCGCGATAAAGGAGGTAGAGGATTGCTAAGCTTAGAGTGTCTTCATCGAAGAACGGTTCTGGCTACAGCCTGTTCAGTTCTAAAAAGCACGGATTCCCTTATGCGACTCGTACATCAACATGAAGTCGCCAATGCTGCGGTGTTTCTATACCATGCAGCAGATAGGGCCGCAGAGGAGCTTCACCTCCCATTTGATTCCAGCGACATTACACATGGCCTAGCATCACTAACACCTCTGGTGCTCAAAAGTCGTATACAGGAAGCAGAACATACGCTTCTACTAAGAGAACATGCTGAGAAACCCCTCCATGGTAAGTTCTACGGCATCCTACGTAGAGAAGAGCTCTCGATGGGTCTGACCAACATGTTTCTCAAGTCTGCTGGATTGAGATCGGAGACCGAGGGATTTCTTTTTGCCTGTCAAGACGGCGTCATAGACACCTTAGTTTACCGCGAGCGCATAATGAATATACCTGTACGCGATACCAACTGCCGAGCGTGCAAGCTAGAGCCCGAAACACTTGGACATGTTCTCAGTGGATGCTCTAAATATGCACGCTGCGCGTACATAGAGAGACACAATGCAGCTCTAAAAGTGATATATTACCATCTTAGGCATTTCTATGGTGTTGATCTATTGCCCGTCTTGCCATACGCCCAGGGGGAACTCGAGTCAGTCGTGGAGAATGATCAGTGTAAGATCTACTGGAATTTCTCATTCTCCACCACTCAACGTATCAGTGCTACGAAGCCTGACATTGTCCTCCAAGATCTGAAGAACAAGATCATTTACGTGATTGAATTCTCGGCACCAGCCGATGGTAATATCACGGCAAAGGAGGGAGAAAAACAGGCGAAATATCAAGCACTTCTTTTCGAGCTGAGTAGGCTGTACCAAGGCTACAAAGTCCATCTTATAATTCTCATAATCGGCTGCCTTGGAGGTATGAAAGCTTCATTTATTAGCCAATTCAACAAGATTCCGGCTTGCCAGCGTCAGGCTCATTTCATCGCGAACCGGATGCAAAAGGCTGTTCTCCTGGGATCACTCCATCTGGTCCGTCAACACTGTTCCTCTTAAATTCTACAAAGATTGGTAGCTCTAAAAAAGTATCCAGAGGTGAAACCTTCATCTCCAACTGTCTTGTCTGCCGCGTAAGGTCATCCGCGGCTAGAGACCTGACTCAAGGGAACAGTGTTGCCCGATGTTGTCACGCGTAAATTTCCCGCTCTTGCTTACCTTCTTACCTTCTAGGACAGAAGGAGCAGAAGCGGATGACGTACACGTTCCAGTAGCTTTGGGATTGGTTTCTTTAAGGAATCATGATCGAAGCTTCCGGAGCCTACAACTTCTCTAAAGTTATCGAAAAAAAACTGCTTAAGCAAATCAAAATTGTTTAAACAAATATAAATTTATTACAAATTATAAGAAATGTATTAAAATTATATAATTATTTAACAAAAAGTAGCATGGGATACCAATTTGAGAAAAAACTGGACATCTCTGGGTCAATTTTCAGAAATTTTGAGAATAAACAATAAGTAATTGTTTAAATAATTACATAATATTTTTTTAAAAAATAAGTAGTCCAAACAATGACAAACTATTACATTTCAATCAGAAAATACGATTATTTTTTACATTTTGTGGGAATAAATAATTGTTTAAATAAGTTACAATTGTTTAAACAATTAAAAATTGTTTAAAAAGTCATGGAAAATATTCAAGTGGTCCATTAGTAATTATTTGTATGAAAAAGACGACGGAAATTGCTGAAAAGTAACAATAGTACGTGAAAATGTACATGTTAATTAAATGGGATTTTGAAGTGCCCGGTGGCACGTGTTAATATTCGAATTTCGGAAAAAAAGGGATTTTCTTTCTCCGGAAATGGAAACTTTTGGCGGGGGGACTTGCCCTGTAGCTCGAAAAGCGTTTTTTGGACCACCCTAATGAGCACGCACAATAGTCATAGTAAACTGTTTTCTTTTACGCGATCTTCATTTGTTTTGACCGTCAAGCAACCGCTACGGTGAACTGTCCTCAGTAGTGGCGGTTTTAACGAGCAGCAAAAGAGACATTGCTGATTGGGGCCTCCAGCAGAAGGGCCCCTTTCCAGCAGAAAGGCCCCAGGACTTGAGAAAAACAATGCTCCGGTGTACCACAAAACTGGGACCCTCGAAAAAATTGCTGACTACGCCTTTTTTCTTAAATCCGCCACTGGTCCTCAGTTACAATCTGGCGTTCTTAGCGGCACCACATTGGCATCTTTGATTTTTGATAAGTTATAATTCTTAGAGAACAAATAGCAAAAAAAAGCTATCATTAAACGAGAACGTTTTCGAGAAAATGGCTCCGAAAACTAGAGAATTTGTGACTTGTCAGGATGTGGCTCCATGTAAAAGGGGCCACGCGAAAAAACGCCAAGGGCATGCATAGTCGTCAGGGGTATGGATGCGATCTTGGTGCCTAAATTCTGCTCCAGAGATCTCACCGTTATTAAGGTGAGACTCAGGGGCAGTAGCGGAGAAAGACTATAGGTATTTATTGCCTCGGCTTATTTCCCTGGTGATGCCGAGGGACCTCCGCCTCCCAGAGAGGTGGAGGCTCTAATTCGGTATTGTCAGGAGAATAAGATTCCTCTTCTGTTGGGCTGCGATGCTAACTCTCACCACACGGTGTGGGGAAGCACAAACATCAATGACAGAGGGAGAGATTTAATTGAATACATAGCAGGCACAGAGCTGGAGATTCTGAATCGGGGTGATACTCCCACATTCCAGGCTAAAAACAGGAGTGAGGTTCTCGATTTGACTCTATGTTCAGGTGCACTGAGGAGCAGGGTAGTGTATTGGAGAGTCTCCGATGAGGAGTCTCTTTCGGACCACAAACACATAGTGTTCCGATTAACCCTAGGAAAACCGGAGAATGGTGGAACACCCACCTGGAGAGACTCCGTAGAAAGACAAGAATGTTGTGCAAGAGGGCAAACAGAACTAAATTGCCTTCGGACTGGGACATCTATAAGAAGGGCCAGTGCGAATACAATAAAAATATAAGGAAATATAAGTAGGAAGATTGGAGGGGCTTCTGCGAGGAATCGAAAAACATTCCGGAAACAGCGAAGCTCCACAAGATCCTAGCGAAAAATCCGGAAGCTCGCCTTGGGCTCATAAGGCTCGATAATGGTGAGTTTGCCGAAGATGAAGAAGCAATGCTGAATCACCTGATGGAAGTATACTTCTCGGGTTTTCAGCGAATCGGAACCGACCAAGAGAAGGAAGACCGGGGCCAGGGGGTGGAGAGGGCCGACTGGAGTTTCGCCGCTAAGGTCGCTGATTACAAAAAGGTGGAATGGGCCGTAGGGTCCTTTTGCCCCTTTAAATCACCAGGGGCGGATGGCATTTATCCAGCGCTTTTACAAAAAGGCATGGATTTGGTCGTCCCTCTTCTGATGGAATTATTTAGGGCAAGTATAGCCCTTAAACACGTGCCATCGGCATGGAAGGATGGCAGAGTGGCCTTCATACCCAAACCTGGGAGGGAGGGTTGCACTGCTGTCAAAAATTTCCGACCAATCAGCCTAACGTCCTTTATTCTGAAGACGCTAGAGAAGCTGGTCAAGAGATACATTAGGGATGAGGTGCTTTTGGCCTCCCCGCTGCATAAAGGGCAGCATGCTTTCCAGGCAGGCTACTCGGTAGAAACTGCGCTTCATGCTGTTGTAGCAAAATTGGAGCAGCACTTGGAACAAAAGGGGTACGCTGTGGGCACTTTCTGGATATAGAGGGTGCCTTCAGCAATACTCCTCCAGAAGTCATCTGTCAAGAGGCTCGGAGATGTGGCGTGCCAGTTCAGCTAGTATGCTGGATAGGAAGTATGCTACGCCGAAGACTCGAAACCAGATGGGGTGAAGGCCTAGTAAGGAGAATGCTCCGCGGGGTTGCGCACAGGGGGGTGTCCTGTCGCCCCTCCTGTGGTGCATTGTAGTGGACGGCCTCCTTCGAAGGCTAAATAAAGAAGGGTACTATACCCAAGGATATGCGGATGACTTTGTAATCCTAGTTAAGGCGGCTTATCTGGAAAGGCTGATGGGTCTTATAAGGTCGGCGCTGCGCATCGTAGAGCTCTGGTGCGATAGCACAGGGCGGCCGGTTAATCCGGAAAAGACCAACCTGGTCATTTTTACGAGGAATTATAAAGTTCCGAAAGCTGACGCTCCTGTATTTTATGGTGGGAAGCTGACGTTTTCAGATTCAGTTAAATATCTAGGAGTAATCCTAGATAGCAAGCTGAGCTGGGCAAAACACCTGCAGACCCAATGCAGGAAATTTGTCATGACTTTTTGGATGTGCAGGAGAGCCTTTGGGTTGACGTGGGGGGTTAGGGCCTAAAATGCTTGCATGGATCTACTCTGCTATCTTAAAACCCAGGCTCCTACATGCGGGCGTGGTCTGGTGGCCACGAGTGGAATATAAAACAATGCAGGACAGGCTGCGAAGATTACAAACGCTAGCATTTAGGGGTTTGACTGGAGCAATGAGGACTACGGCTACAGCGGCGATAGAATTCATAATAATCTGTGAGGAACCCCTACATGTTGCGATAACCGCCAGAGCGGCTCACGCGATGGGCCGCCTGACTAGAGCAAATAGATGGACTCCGGGGATTAAATACACTAGACTCCCGAGTGATATCAGCACACTGCCGATTCTACAGATGAGGCAAGATAAAATAACAAAACGCTTCAACTTGGCCAAGGCTTTCCGCGTCTGTATCCCAAGTAGGGATCTGTGGAAAGAGAATAGTAACCTGCTCCTCCAGGGGGAATTCTGATATACGGATGGCTCCAGGGAAGAGGGAGGGTCAGGAGCAGGAATTTATTACAATAAGAGAGGAAAAGGGATAGGGATCACACTTGGGCGACATGCTACTGTCTTTCAAGCGGAGGTCCTGGCCGTCCTTGGCTGTGCTGAAACACTAATAGAGGAAAACGCTGATGGCAGACAGATCACGATCTGTTCGGACAGCCAAGCGACACTAACTGCAATAGGGAAACCAGACATAACATCAGAACTGGTTTGGGAATGCAAAAAGGCATTAAACCAACTTGCAGAAAGAAACAAAGTGGCTCTCATATGGGTCCCTGGTCACACAGGGATCAAGGGCAATGAAAATGCGAATCAGTTGGCAAAGTTCGGCGCAGCGAGCGAATTCGTAGGACTGGAACCGGTACTGGGAATAGCGTCTTCCAGTGTCGGGATGGCTATTAATAACTGGATTTGAACAAAACACAGGGAATACTGGGAACAAACGAAGGGTTGCCGTCAGGCGAAATCCATCATGGAGTATACCTATAGGATGGACAGAGCCAGGGAAATCCTGAGTTTACCCAAGAAAGACATAAGGACAGTTTTACGGACCCTGACAGGGCACAATCACTTGAACTATCATATGCACAAAATGGGGTATAGCCCCATGACGGAGTGCAGGAGGTGCGGCAGGGATGACGAAACATCCCTGTATGTATTATGCCAGTGCCCGGCATTAGCTAGGCTCAGGCAAAAGACCTTCGGGTTCCATTTTATGGAAACAGAGGAAATCGAAACGCGATCGGTGGTCGACATACTGGGCTTCGTCAAGAGGTCTGGGGTCGACTGCTGAGAGTGAAGAAGTAAGGGTGTGGCACAATAGGCTTTATAGCTTGAGCGCCAGGGGAGTTCTCCATGGATTTCCTTCCCGTATTAAACCTAACCTACTTCACAAATATGAGTCGTATCGAAAGAAAAAACTCGTAACAAATGTTGCTGGTAATGTCAAAATACATCTTTTATGTCGAGGAAGTTTTTTTATTGAAGCAACGATTTTCGGGAAGAATGAAAAAATAGGTTGAAAAAGGTCCATTTTTTTCATAATCGCATCTGTTTTTAACTTTGCTCATTAGAGAAGCTCTAAAAAAATATGAAATAACATTCCCGTTCTATACAATGTCATATAGGTCGGTTTTGGACGTGAAGTATGAACGCATGCTGCCTCGTCTTTCGCCACGTGAATCCAAAATATTTACGCGAAAACCTGCATAAATATGAGCACGCACAATAGTCATAGTCAACTGTATTCTTTTACGCGATCTTCATTTGTTTTGACCGTCAAGCAACAGCTACGGTGAACTGGCATCAGCAGTGGCGGATTTAACGAGCAGAAAAAGGGACATTGCTGACTGGGCTCTCCAGCAGAAAGACCCCAGGACGTGAGAAAAACAATGCTCCGGTGTACCACAAAACTGGGCCCCTCGAAAAAATATCTGACTACGCCTTGTTCTTAAATCCGCCACTGGTCCTCAGTTACAATCTGGCGTTCTTAGCGGCACCACATTGGCATCTTTGATTTTTGATTAGTTATAATTCTTAGAGAAAAAATAGCAAAAAATAAAGCTATCATTAAACGAGAACGTTTTCGAGAAAATGGTTCCGAAAACTGGAGGTAGAGTTAGCTGTCCCTTGCTCGGATATGCCTCGAAACTTAGTGACATATAATTGCCTACGGAAAAAGTTGTACTTAAAGCAGGGGTCTCCAAAGGTAGATCCTGTATCTACTAGCGATCACGTTCAATAGGTCAGATCTACTCAGCTTTGACAGAACTGTCAAGAAGGATCCCCATCCTTTACCTGAGTCGAAGTGCCTGAAAGAGTTGAATCTTGCCCACGAGAAAAAAATGGGGCCCTCGAGGTTTAGGTTCATGAACCATACCCTTCCGACTAATATTTTCTTTCAAGGGGTCATAAATTTTCTCATAGTTTCCCATCGAAAAAAACTGGTAGATCCTGAAAATGGCCATTCAATCCTGGGTCAGAGTACACCTGTGGATTGTGGAGACCCCAGAATTAAAGCATACTTGTGGCACAGACTATCTTTGCTCTCAGAAAAGAAAGCTTTTATTGAATGATCTCAAAAAAAATTGGTTTAAGTCCTCCCTCCGTGTAGTTTCAGTACAGCGAATTATTTTTCTTGTAAGAAAGCTTCATGATTCTTATAGCAATTTCATGAAGTATTACAAGAGAGTAAAGACGCAGCCTCCTATCAAAAGAAGATGAGCTTATGCAATGATAAGATAGGGAAAACTCATTTTGACATCGCAGCTTGCAAACACAATGATTATTCAAAATGTACATGCACGACCAAGATTTCTACCATAGAGAGTTTTTACCTGATCAGCGCACAACGAGACATAAGTTCATGTCTAATGTCGAATCTGCTGTTACTAATAGGATGGATACAATCGAAGAAAGGAAATCAAAGAACTTACTCAGGATGACAAAAAATTCTTCTGAAATGAAAACTTTTTTTTAAGCAATCCTGCGGAACACATCCCACGGAAAAAATGTCTGGAATAAAAACTTTTTATTTTCCAGGGGGAAAAAAGATTTGTTAAAATTTACCCCACCTCCACCCACACAGGAGGCAGGGGTGGGGGTAACTTTGTAATTTCACATGGCAACCCCAATTGTTCATCACAGATTCAGATTCTCCTTTACGAAATACGTAAGTTTTATTCGGAAAATTTGTTTCGATTCGCGATAGATGGCGCTGCAATTGCGAAAAATGAAATTGTTGACACTACTTTTAGCTCTACCCAGGAATAACGACGCGGACGTAGTAGTTGTCTATTCCCTTCGGGGTGCTTAATTTCGGTGAGTCCCCTTGCCTCTCACCATCCATCGGGGTGCTTGAACTTTTGGCAACGGGACAGTAAAAGTGATAAAACTGTCGAAAACCATTCCCGAATGCAGTTAGTTGACGACAGTCGATTATGGATGTAGACATTACATATCATCGAGTCTCCACTGTCTACAATCCTCGACGTCATTCCGGCCGAGCGATAACCGCGTCTGTCCGTGCTTAACGTTTATTCATTAGGAAGGTTGATTGTGTTCATTTGATTTGGGTGTGTTGGTTGCTTTCGTTTGGGTTATTGTTGTTGGTCACGTTCGTTTGAGTTGGTTTGGGTGTCGTTGTATTTCCTCATTACCTTACTTCATTACTTTTACAATGGAAATTCTATCTCAGCAACAGAAGATTGAAATGATTCTCATTTATGGAGAAAGTGCCAGGAATATCAATGATGCTCTCACGCTTTATGCTCAACGCTTTCCAGAAAGTGTTCCTTCACGCGCTTCTTTTTGCCGGTTTGTCCGAAACTTCATCACTCGACAACTAAGCCGCGATTCCGGAATGTCTCTATCCAGTGTTTGGAAGGTATTAAAACGGAATAATTATCATCCGTATCATATTTCACTGCATCAAGAACTTCATGGAAATGATTTTCAGAACCGAGTGACATTTTGTCAATGGGCGGTTCAGCAGATACAAGGAAACCCGAATTTCTTTTTTCTAGTACTCTTCACAGACGAGTCACCTTTCACAAACCATGGTAACGTTAATCGGCACAACATGCATTATTGGAGTGTAGAAAATCCACATTGGTTGCGTGAAGTTGAGCATCAGCGTCCATGGTCCGTGAACGTTTGGTGTGGAATAATTGGAGATCAACTTATCGGTCCGTATTTTATTGATGGAAATTTGAACGGTGAAAAATATCGTGACTTTTTAAAAAAGCAACTTCCAATATTGCTGGAAGACCTAAGCTTGGAAGTGCGACACAACATGTGGTTTCAACATGACGGTTGTCCAGCACATTATGCGGCAATCGCGAGGGAAGTACTCAATCGCGAATTCAATGGACGATGGATCGGTAGAGGAGGTCCAGTAAATTGGCCTGCCAGATCGCCAGATCTTACGGCGCCGGATTTCTATTTGTGGGGTTATCTAAAGAATCGCGTGTATCAAGAAGTGCCCACAACTCGTGATAACATGATCGAGCGAATCAGGTCTGCTTGTGCACAAATATCACCAGACACAATTCGCAGTTGTGTGGAATCTTTCAAAGCTCGGATTAACAAGTGCATCGAAGTGCGAGGACACCATTTTGAGCACTTATTGTAAAATAATTAATCGAAATCAAGCATCCCTGTGGTGAGAGGCAAGGGGACTCACCGAAATTAAGCACCCCGAAGGGAATAGACAACTACTACGTCCGCGTCTTTATTCCTGGGTAGAGCTAAAAGTAGTGTCAACAATTTCGTTTTTCGCAATTGCAGCGCCATTTATCGCGAATCGAAACAAATTTTCCGAATAAAACTTGCGTATTTCGTGAAGGAGAATCTGAATCTGTGATAAAAAATTGGGGTTGTCATTTGAAATTACAAAGTTACCCCCACCCCTGCCTCCTGTGGGGGTGGGTGTGGGGTAAATTTTAACAAATCTTTTTTCCCCCTCGAAAATAAAAAGTTTTTATTCCAGACATTTTTTCCGTAGGATGCGTATTTTTTGAGATATTTCGTTGTCTCAAGTTAAAAAAAACACCCTGTGTATATACCTTTGCCAACAGTAGCACGAGAGGCTGATCATTACAATGTACCGAGCACAGCTGCAGCTGCTTTGCGGGACTATGGAATAATTACCCATGACACAATTTCATCGGTAGTTGATCGAAGTAAAATATGGCAAAGTTGAGTAAAAAACCGGTAAGATGTAGTCAGTTCGCAGTCCAACACTATCAACCATGAAGGGCAATATTATGATGGTAGTAAAGATCAAACTAAAGTGAAAGCTGGACCTAATAAGATCACGCGTATTACATAATAAGAAGTGATTCAGATGTATCTACATTCGATCTTAAAAAGTTTTGAGTGACTGGCTGCGACGGTACTTCTGTGAATACCGGGTGGAAGCATGAAATCAATATGAGGATTGAAGTGTTGCTAGAGAGACCTTTGCAATAGTCGATATGCTAATTGCATGGTAATCAACTTTCTTTTCGTAATCTCTTCGAAAGTTTGGATGGTAAAACTACGGGCCTGATAGCGTTTTCAGGTCCTATAAGGAAAGCACTAAAAAATTGTGGAACATTGCCTATTTGTGATTTTCAGAATATACCATATGAAGACATACAGAAGGAGCCAACCGCGTTTGGAGGCTCTACGTTTCCACTGACGATCCTTGTGTAAAATTGATAGCGATGGTTTTCTTTCTTTACAGAGTATACACCAAAATGGGCTCTCTTAAAATGTACCTGTGAAATTTCACTGATTTCCAGTGAAATCTCACTGGTTGAAACAGCCAGAAGCGTGTCACTGACAATCAGTGAGATTTCACTGGTTCACTCAGTGGAATTCCGTTACTGGTTTAATCAGTTAGGTCCACTGGTTACTCAGTACCAGTAGTCATCTGGTCGTATGTACGCGTTGTCGCCCGTTAGCTGGTTAGGTATGACACTTACCATTCATCACTTTTTTCAGAGATGAGGTGACCTTAGTGCTTACTTTTACAAAAATATCTCTTAAAAACCGTACTTTACTCTCACAACAATCAATGAGGGCCGGGCTGCAATATAATAGGATATAATGTATTGCGCCTAACCGTGGGAAGGCCCGCCATTCTGTCAAAGGTTGCTCAAAGTTGAACACAAGTGGCCAGGGGCCTCCCCACTTTCAAGAGACAGATATTATACATATTCCCTGCTTATTGCAGCCAGGTCCCAAATATTTATAACACAAACTTTAGTACACAATAAAGTTCTTATTCACTCGATAATTGCAAAGACCCGACCGACGACACGCGTACCAGAGGATGGAGGTTCATGTCTTGGCCGCGTGGAGCGCTGTATTAGTATATAACTGGTTAAACCTATTACTTGGCGTCAATGGTATCTTCAGTAAGGATTCTAGTTAAGTCACTTACTGGTTCACCCACTCAATGTCGGAAAATCACAGGTTCACCTGTGATAATTAAAAGAACACTGATTCAACCAGTGACAATTTCACTGGTTCAGATTAAGAGAGTGGTTTACGATTAAAGTGCACGACTCCATCTCAGATAGCGCCAGGAATTTATTTAAGGGCATGCTCTCCGGTGATCACGTGACCAAAACAGTCCTTGGTTATGAAACTTTTTTTGGTGTTCACCATGTCCAAACGCAATGATGTATTGCTCTCAAAATTTGGAATATAGAAAATGAGACAATAAATTGCGTTTGTATATTTAGTTTCAGTCATAATTTTGAAAAAAACTTTCCATGTAAAAAATAAATGTGGAAAATTTCATAACCGAGTTTGGTTATGTGATCTCTACTTTACCGACGTTGAAATGCTCCAACAATAATGACAGGTTAGGTGTGTGCAGATACATATTTTTTGATTTGCAACGAATGTGCACGATAACGTTGCAACGAATGTGCAACGAATGTGAATGGTAATAATTTTGAAAAAAAATTCCATGTAAAAAATAAATGTGTAAAAATATTTTCATTTTTTTTGGTGCTCACTACGTTCAGACGGATTGAGATATCGTGTTTAGAATTTTTAAGATTGAATAAAAAGCACTAGAGAACGTTTATACACATCAATATGTTTATAATTTCAAGGAAATTTCATTTATAAATTGATAGAATACCATTCGAGTTGCAGCACGTGCAGGTAATTTTTGGTTTGATGCATTTCAGATTTTCTGATTCACGTATGTTGATAACTGACACAAATTTTGGATTAAGTCGTCTGAACATTCAAAAAAATAATATAAACAATAACACTTGCACATTCATTGCAAATAAAAAAATAAGTATCTGCATACACGTAACCTGTCATTATTTTTGGAACATTTCAACGTCGGTAAAGTAGAGATCACATAACCAAGCTCGGTTATGAAATTTTCCACATTTATTTTTTACATGGAAAATTTTTTTCAAAATTATTACTGAAACTAAATATACAAACGCAATTTATTGACTCATTATCTTTATTCCAAATTTTGAGAGCAATACATCATTGCGTTTGGACATGGTGAACACCAAAAAAAGTTTCATAACCAAAAGGACTGTTTTGGTCACGTGATCACCGGAGAGCATGCCCTTAAATGAATTCGTCTGGCCCGGTACTTACCCTATGATTTGAAGGCAATAGTAACTAAGCCAATACAAAAAAATTCCTTTTTTGGACACTCAGAAAACATTCTTGTGTCGATGATCACTGATGAAAGGCTGGAAGTGCGGCAGGAGACCCGAAATCTCATTCTGAAAGCCTGAGAAACTGCTAAGATGCAAGCAGTACCACAGATAGGAACTTCTGGATTTCGTAAGCGCGGGAGGCCGAAAAAGCAAAAACCTAAGCCAGCTGTGCTATCAATCTCAATTTATTAAGGAATTTATTAACTCAATTATTAAGGAAGTAAATAAATTTCCGAAAATTTAAATAAATAACTCAAACCCAAACTTTACAACATTTTCTATAACGGGAATGTTATTTCATATTTTTCTAGGGCTTCTATATCAAGCAAGATTAAAAACAGATGTGATTATAACAAAAAAATTGACATTTTTTTACCTCTTTTTTAAGTTTGTTCGAAAATGGTTCCTTCCACAAAAAAACTACCTTAACATAAAAGATGTATTTCGACATCACCAACAACATTTATTACGAGTTTTTTTTCGATACGACTCATATTTGTGAAGTAAATTTGAAAAACCCCTATTCTTGTTTTTTTTTTTTTTTTGTACATATTTTGTCACACATTCATTTTTAATGTAAAGAGGAGAAGAATGGCACCCCAGTCCCTTTCATTTCCGAAAATTTGCATTTTACGCTACACCCTAGTTGACAATAGTTTGTAAAAAGTAAGCGGCGGTAATGTAGATATTTGCTTAGTTGTTGCGAATTTTTGTTGCAAAAAATTGTTACTAAGTTCGAAGTCTGCTGCATAGAATGATTTTAATTAATTTGTACGTTGAATCATCTCTCCGAGTGCACTATCTCGATATCTAAGAATAATAAATATTTGCGAATAAGGGCCGATGATTTTAAAATGTTTGAAAAGGTTTGCAGATTTTGACATTTTTAATGAGAAATTTACATTTCTCCTTTAAGATATACAAATCATAATTTTCTCCCTAGTAATAGCAAATTTTGGTGAGGCTTTTGACTGTGTGATGTCTGAGTGTACCTTTCTGAGGACGTTTTAGATTCTGGGAATGCGAGTAATATTATTGTTCTATAAAGCAAGAACAGGGTGTACAGTGTACAATACTTACCTTATTTATACGATTCTGCGTAATGTGCCATTTTCATATTTGATTTTATATGAGTTTAAAAATTATAATTGATGTAAAGACGCGATTTGTAAATAATTCAATAAATAATTTTAAAGAAAATTGCAAAATTATTAAGAAGTATCATCAGCGAGTTCACAGCGGCATCCTTTTATCACATGTACACTTTTCCTCTTCTGAGACCACATTTATTATTCTAAGAACAAATTAATTATTTATTCAAATTGCACTGATACTGATGCATTCGCTAATCATTCGGAGTTGTCAATAAAAAAAAATCACAGATTGCATTTTTTATTCATACTTAAAATTCCCGCAAAGACAAATGCGAATTTTACCGACGGTGCATTTTCGTAGTACGATCCAGTACGGGCAAGTTATCAGCGCCATCAGCTACCAGTCGGCTTCCTTCACACTTCACGTCATTGTTACCAGCCCCGTGGTACTCTGAAATGAAAGTGTACCATGTGTTGACCGTAGCCTAGTGGCGGCGCCACCCATGCCTTTGGGCTACTGCACCTCAAAATGCATGGAAAGCATGTAAACATTGCTCGATTTTGATTTAGTAAACGGTATTAAACAATTATCTCATGGTTTTTTTATGAGAACGATGAAGGTAAAGTTTTTGTGAATTTTTTTATATAATATATAATCAGTGTCAACAAAATGGTTACCTGCATTTGTTAAACGAGAAGGTTATAAAGTGAAGCTTTATTTTATGTTTAAGTATAATCATTTTAATAAACGATTATCTACTATAAGCAAATTATAACATAATTTAATAATTTACGCTTGAACTCTTTTGCTTAAGAACAATCAGTAAAAGATTAGCTTTAATTGAAAATCATTATTTTTAAATTATATGTGTTCCAAAATTAGATTATCGTACGAAAAAGTGTTATAGAAAAATTATTATAGGTCTGTAATGTATTTCATATAATTTTTTCGCTGTTATGAACATAATAGGATTTTGTCCTTCTATTTATTGATATTTAAATTGATTCAAAGATTATAGGAATTATATCCTCCTGCTATCATAGGAAAATTATTATGGCCTGTAATGCATTTCCCATAATTTTTTCGCGATTATAAACATAGTAGGATTTTCTCCTTCCAATTATTGATACTTGAATTCATTAAATAATTTAACATTAATTAATTGTCTAATTTTAATAACAATTCAACAATTTTTAACTTTTTAAGTAATTAACTAAATAATTAATTATTAATATAATTAATTCAGGAGCAATTAGAGAAACATAATTATTGGAATCTGTTATATTAAAATATTGAAAAAATTATTGCAAAAAGTATAAGATATCCATAACTTTTAAGTTTCATTATACTTGCAATGTTAAACGAAGCTTATTTTAAATATGTTAATTTTTATGTACGTTTGTGTGGGCAGTTCGAAATAAATGATTAATTAATACTTTCTTCTAATTTTTGCACGAATTATTTAAATACTTAATATTATGCTTTTCTATGATTCCCTGGTAGAAATTTCCTTTCCGAAATTTTTGACAGGGTTGCTTGCCTATAATTATTTCTATAATCACGAAAAAATTATTTACTGGCTTTTAATGAATTTCCTGTAATACTCTTTGTAACGGTCATAAGAAGATACACCTTTCCTAATTAAATATTTTTTCTTAGAGTCCGTATCAGTTTCCGAGAATGCGTATAGTAATTATTTCTATTAAGACGAGAAATTTAAAATTTATGAATAGAGATAAATCTATCAGTTCTAAAGGTGTTTAATTATGCTTAAAAGTCTATCCATGAATTTTGGTTTCCACTCGGTAACTCATATTTAAGATAGAACGTGAAGAGAATCACTTTAAAAAACATTTTAAAAAATTAAAAATAATGAATTGTATTCCTGTGTTAGAGTTCATATGAGCACAAGAATATTATTTGTTTGTAAGATTATGAAAATTTTTCAAAATGGGCATCGCAAGATATTCGCGTTACTTTTTTAACGATTCGGATAAAATAAGAATAAAACTAAAAATTTGGATACACTGCCAAATAGAAGTCGAAAAACAAATATTTAAAAAAATAATTAAAAAAAAGTCATAGTCCAAATTTGAAAACTTCTTGGCAATATTGACTAAGATGAAAAAAGACTTCGTTAAAAATATAAAACCACAAATAATATTTACATATCTATATCGGACTGAAAACAAGCAATTTTAATGATTTCTCTAATTTAAGCTAATTATGCAATAATCAGGGTGGCCACAGGATGAGGGATTTTAATTTCCCGGTTTTCCCGGGTACATTTCGGAAATTTTCCCGGTTTTTTTAGTAACAGTTCTGACGTGTTTTCGGGATTTTCCTGCAAAATTCTTCATAATTTTTAGCAAATAAACTAATTTGGAAAAATTCAATTGTTTTAAACAAGGACAAAACGAAGATTTTTCGAAGAATACGTGCAACAAAATTCGAAGGTGTTTCGTAAAATTCTATTCTTTCAATGTGTTGCGGCTTTCAGTACGTGAGTACACATACACGTAATTACGCTGTATAACTGCACTGAAAAAGGCAAATTATCATAACAAAACAGTTTAACTTATTTATTCAGTCTCAACGTAGAAAATGAAAAAGTACATGTTTGTACTCAAAATAATAATATCTTTCGCCACTACTGTTGCATAGAAGCCAATAACTACGCAATGATCACAAAGAAATTGGCTCGCTGCCACTTGCTGCCTGCTCGAATTATCCCTATAATAGAGTCTTCATTTTTTTCCCGGAGTTCGAACGAAATTCCCGGTTATTTCCCGGTTGTTCCGAATTCCCGGCTTTTTCCCGGTTCCCCCGGTTCTGTGGCCACCCTGAATAATCGATGTTATATAATGTATTTATTTATTACAGTGTATTTATGAAGAAACAAAATACGAAATGTTGTCTACTTTTAAGAAGAAACCACGTTTCAAATTTAGAAAATGTTAAATCTAAATACAAAGCATTTATTTCAAAAGAAATCCCAAATATAATACACATTTCAATTTTCAATTAAATAAAGAAGCAAAAAATGGCAATTTCATAATTATTTAACCATTTTATTACTATTTTTAAATCCAGACAATTACCTTGTATTTCTTGTCGTTGAAAATTGAACGATTATATATACAATCGGTTATGTGTTAGGTCGAGTATTGAGCTCCGGCAAATTTTGCCGTATTAGTTTCTAGTCCGGCAAATTTTTTGTGTCAATAAGGAACTTTCTGTTCCGATTATATTTTTTGCTACTTTGGTAAAATAGTAGAATATTTCACTAGTTTGTCAAAAAATGAGGAATATTAAGTTATAAATACACACAAAGTGTTGTATAATCAAGAACATTACACACTAAAAGCACACTAAAGATTTGCTCATCACTTCAATATTCCTATAATACACTTTATCACTAATTTGCGAATTGTATATCTTCAGATTCGAATCAAGAATCCTCACGATCACCCTTCTGTGACCAGTCACTAACACTCGTATTTTTTAAAACGAGACTTAGAAAAGGGGTTCAAGAAGTGACAGATCACTCTTCTGTGACCAGTCACTAAAATGCCGTACTGCAAATTTAAAATACGGCAAAAAATGCTGTACCTGTATACACTACGTATGTGTTAAGGTTAATTACGGATACATCATTTTTTTCTACTCAAATAATTTAATTCATTAATATTTTTGTTATTGTTATACCTTGCCTCTCTGCGATTTAATACTTGAATAATTAGATTTTCATTTTCGGGGAATGTGTGAATATTAACAACTAAAACCCATTAATTTCAACATTTTCTCCAGTACTTATTAATTTAAAAGATTTCAAAAGCCATAAAAATCATTTTCTTGTGCACAAAAGTGCGATGAAATTATTTTCATCGCGAAAAAGAAACAATTTTTAACATTTTTCCATACATTATTTCAAACCTAGTCCAAACGCATAGGTGGCGCCGCCACTCGGCCACGGTCAACTGTCATGACATTTTGTTTCTACAGGCCTACAAAGCCGGCCACCGCGAAACTCTTTCCTTGGTCTAGACAATTGTCAAAGTGCACTTTCAAAACCGAATTATCGAATGTTATCGGTAAATTTTGAGTGCTTCACAGATTTCGCAAATGTTGTGGACCCCGCCCCAACAGCCTTAAAGTAAACAGCTTTTCCCTCTGTATACACACTTCTGTTTAAAAAAAGTGTACCGTTTAGTATTTTAAGAATATTTAATGCTAGTATTAAGTGAGTACAATGAGGCAATTGAATTTTGAGGTTAGAGCTTGAGTCAAACAGCCTTAAGTTAATATTGACGATCTTTAATTTTTGTATCCAGCAATCGACAACGTTCAGTTTTTTTAATATACGCAGTGTTGGTGTAACTACCTAATTATGCAAGAGACCTCAGAAAGGAATCTTGTATTAATTTGTAGAACAACTATTTTTCAAACTAAGTTTAGTAATGAATGTTTTATTTTTGGAGCGAGTGTAGACTAATTTTATAATTTTTTAAAAATGACTTTTTTGTTCCTATATCATCAAGCATATTTACATTAATAACTTTTTTTAACCTAAACAACGGACAAATGTTTATTCTATTAATAACCTAGGTTGAATGACTATGATTTATACTTTTTTAATACAAAACTCCATTTGCAATTCAGTTACCAATAAAGTGTTCAAACTTTAAATATGAAAAACAGGGGGCCGCTGTGTTAAATAATTTATTATTGGATTTGGAATGGTTGAAACTACTGAAACAAGCGCTATCCAACCTGTCCAAACAAGATTGTTCACTTCAGTAATTGCAAACATTGCTAAAATGCATATCTGCATATTTTTAAAAAAAGACTACTCTTGAACTTACGATTTTAAGTAATACAGTAGGTTATAGACACAAGTATAATAATTGAAATTTAACGTTAACTAACCCTCAACATCGCCATCTCAAGATTTTTACATGTCCTGCGACCTGCCAAAGTAAAAATACCACTTCACAACGTTGAATGAACCTTCCGCCACTTTCATTCCACTGTTAGTGGGCGCGTGAACACGTAAGAAAGAGATAGAAATTTTTTTCACATTATATCTCTTTCTTTCTAATGTGCTCGCGCATCGCGAGCAGCGAAGCATGGTTGCCCTAGTGAAGGTTTGCCAGCATTTGGATTCCAAGTGCTTTCGACCATGATCCAATCAATACATGGTCTAGCCACTTGAGGGCCCCGTTTCGTCTAAGTAACGCAACCGCTTAATTCCACCATTTTGTTATAATGACCGCGCAGTTTGAGTTTCACGCGTACTCTGCATGACAAACTGTTATAGAAAAATGAGTATGTAGGAAGAAATATTATGAAAATATTGAAATAATGAATTCCAAAGAAACTTGGAATGAGTACTGAACGATGTATATAAGAACTCTGTTAAGCAAATTGACCTTACCGTATAAACGGTGAAACGGTTACTGAATGCAGAGGGAAAAAGTTTTCTAGAAAAATCATTCATTTCCGAGAAAATTGAGTTTTACTTCTGAGGCTAGAATTTCATGGTCTCTGAAAATCGTCACAACAATTCTAATTGTTATTTTCTTTTTTAAAGTGTAAAACGTCCCCGAAATGTTCAGTTGATTAACACGGAGAAAGCAAGTTTTATCCACAAAAGTTATATTATTCACTTCCCAGGAAATCAATTTTCTATGAAACGGTGTCACAGTGTGACATAAAATTTATTATCGTATTCAGGTAATGATTAATAATAAGATTAACATTTTCTGCTGTTGAACCGTTAAGTTATTAAAATATATTCCTTTTGTGAATATCATAACAAATAGCTTGATCATTAAAGTCTTTGACGTACTACTACCATCAAAAATACGGTTTCGAGCAAATCCTTTTAACTCGTTGATTTGAATTGTTGAGGTTTTTCTAACAAAGAACCCCGTCATTAAAAAATGATCTCTTGCCAATTCTCCCGTTCCACCCTTCATGTATTAATTGTATTATAAATGTATACAAATTGTGAAAAAAAAGCAATGTGAACATGAGTATTGACAATTATGAATAAATATTTAATATCTTTCGATCAAATTTTCCTCCGGAATTGAGAAAAGATATTTTCAAATAAATAAAACATAATAATGATCATTTTATATGTCGCTGGCATTGAATTGTATAATTTTAATTGACTTTAATTTTATTTTATTCACATATATGTCATCAGGAAAATGTCATAAAACAGATAAACTAAAATTATAGTTAATCCGTATTTTCCTTCACGCATTTTGAACATTACAATACATTTTATTAGAATTTAAGTATTTCTATACCTCAAAATTCTGATTGGCTCAGTTTTCTGTACTTGCGCGTGGCTAGACCATGTATTTATTGGATCATGCTTTCGACTTTTGTCGATCGAGCTGTAAAGTGCCGTCCCATGTGAGGAGAAAACGTTGGCGTAAAACAGAAACTCATGAGAGTCGAAAAGACAAATAGATCTGGTCGTCTCTTTCATTCTCATGAGTTTCTGCTTTACGCCGCCATTTTTTGCCCACATGTGACTGCACCTGTGGCGTTTACGACAGTTCGCTCTAATGGTGGACTCCCATGGCAGATGAAAGCAGTGGATGAAAGCGGAAACTCACGAGAGTGAAAGAGACGGATAGATTTATTTGTCTCTTTCACTCTCATGAGTTTCTGCTTTCAATCACATCTTTCATCCACCATGAGCTCGAAGGGGAGTTCAACCTCTTTTTAGGATATAATCTGGACAGTCATGCTGTCACACTGTTAAAAATGTCTTCGAAATTTCACATATTCTGTCGTGGTAAAATTGCACTGATACATAAAAAATACTCCGCTGTAGCGCATGTTATTTAGGCCCCGAGCACAATGGAGACCTGAAACCGAAACTTGAACCCAGAGATAACTCTGTCCTTTTTTACCTTGGCTACGGTAAAAAAGGACAGAGATATCTTCGGGTTCAGGTTTCGAGTTCGGGGCTCCATTGTGCTCGGGCCCTTAACGTCACTTGCTGAGCTTGCTGAAAATTACACCGTCGGTCGTAGGAACCAGTATTGCCAGATCCCTGCTTAAGCGAGTCGCAGGTTGGGTGTGCCCGAGTCGCACGAATATCGCGCACGCTTGCATAGCCCAAAATCGCGCACTTCGGCTTGAAGTAGTCCAAAGCAGAGTAGGGTTCCGGAACCGAAAGAGGGAGTCGATTCTCGGTTCTTCGGTTCTGAAAAAAATTAATCGATTCCGGGAATCGAATAATCGACCGTGGAATCGATTCTTCGACTCCGAGTCGACTCCGAATAATAAATTTTAACCTAAATTACTAATTTATGAATTTATGTTAATATCAATTAAAATAAATAGTTAATCGATTCTAATATTATTTGAAATTAATATTTATCCAAATTAATTCTTAATATCAATTATTATTCATTTGATTAAGAATTAATAAACAGTAATATCATTGATAGAAATTTTTATTGAAAATACAAAAACTATCGAAAAAAATAATTATATTATCACGTTTTACAAAATTTGGAATTGAATTTAAGTGTACTTAAAAAAATAGCCGAATATATCATTTCTTATTTAAAATGGGCGGTTATTTGGATTTTGCGTTTTACCTTTCGCTTTACGTAACAATTGTAATTTTGATTCAATCTTTATCATTGTGGCATTTTTTTGTTCCTGAAGATATTCTCTAAAATTCTATTCGTGGGAGTTTTATTATAAATAAGTCATCCAGTTATTATTCAAGAAGATTATTAATATTTCATATAAATTTTACTTCTGAAAACTTAAATGTTAATGAAATTTCCACAAATAGAATGATAGAGAATCTTGAACATAAGCCTTCAATGATAAAGTTTGAATGAAAATTACAATTGTTATCTAATAAGAAAAAACATAAAATTTAAAATAACTCATTTCAAAGAAATAATTACATATTTTACAATTTACGGACTGAAAATATTATAGAATATTAAATTTTGAGGTTCTATAAATAAAATATAGAATTATCATTTCAGGAGAATACAATCGAAGATAATCGAAACTGTCAAAAATGCTTTTTTATTGAGCAAAGCCTCTTTCGAACGCAGATAATAGAACGTCTTAGAATGTAATAGTATTACGTCTACTTAGAAACAAACAAGCGCAAGGCCCAGCCGTTAAGCCTGACCAATAGGAGCGCGCTCACGTACGCCATAGCGTGTGGAGTTTGTCACGTACGACTTCGAAACAGCATCAAAGTCCCCATGGAGAATAGACATAAGGAGACCAAAGTAATGTAACCGAAAATGAGCAAATTTTTGTTGTATGATAATGTTTACAATATTTTCCGTTCCCGTTCCAGGCGCTAGTGTCGCACGCGTATTGAGTGGCGGCTGTTTTTATTTTGTTGACATTGACAGATTCTGAATTATTCACGATTGTAATATGTGATTTACAGAGAGGTAAATTGTTATTGACCCAAAACAAGAGTTGACTAATTTAAATAATTTTATCCACCGCGAAACATCTTTTTTTGAAGTGTGTGTTTGTAACTGATGTAGAGATCCTGCAATGGACGAGGTGGGTACTTTTGAATTATTGCGCTAACGAATCAATATGACCTTTGCGTTATGAACATTTGAATAGAGAATAATTAAGATTTTGATTCCAACGTGAAAATCAGGATTATTTTATTTGATAAATATTGAATTTTTCATCAGTTTAAAATGCACCAAAGGTTTCCTTTTGAATATACGACTCAACAAATTGTTCAAATGATTTAGGAATTTTGTTTTTATGCTTGAGCCTTGGGGTTATATTTACACGAACCATGACGGCGGCCATCTTTACGCGTATCGCACTAGCGCCGCGCTCGAGAAGATCTAGCATTTCGATGCGTTATTGTTATTGTACATCCGACAGAAAAATGCTCGTTTTTGGTGAAGTCAATGTACAGGACTTTGGTCTCCTTATGTCTATTCTCCATGACAGTCCCACTGCAGAAATCGATTCCCAGCGCGAGAGTCGATTCCGGAATCGAATCCCGGGCGTCGAGAGTCGATTCTGGGCTCGATTCCGGTAAGCGGAGTCGACTCCAAAGAATCGATTCTCGAGCGCAAGGAATCGAATCCACCGAAGAACCGGACTCGACTCCGGGATCCCTAAAGCAGAGATGAGGTGGGAGATTGCTGAAATAATGGAATAAGAGAATGCTGGAGAATGTGAAAAACATGCGATGATAACTGCGCCATCTTGGCGGATGCAAGTAAGAGTTACTTTAAAGGCTCACGTTGCGCGTCGGTAAGTGATGAAAGTTAGCAATTTCCAGTGTTGCCAGATGAGTCTCAAGATTTCCCCCCACGACTATCACTATTTCACCCCAAATCTCCCTAAGCGAACTGAAACATCCCTATATTTCTCCCTATGTAATTTTACTCGCATTTTACATGCCGTTCAACCCGCGTAAACACCTTTGTTTGAAAACGTTTGTCTTCACACTCTCGCTGCGTGCGTTCTAAGAGACTTATGGTGTGCTATCAATTCGCATTTACAATTTGGCAAAATGCTTTCAAACTATCACCTGCGCACGGCTTTAACCATCCTAAAAATGAAATTCAAAATACTAATTTTTCCAAAATTTTAATTTAAAACTATGATCTTATTTTTTTCAAAACCGAAATTTAGTATAATCAGAGTATAATATAGAAACTAGTCTAGGTTATATACACTAAATAATATATAAAGGAACAATAATAATTTTATAGGCATAATATAAACTAGCAATCGAAGCTCCGGATGTAATGAGGGCACATAGAATTTTTGGTCTCGAGCGCAATGACTTTTGGTTTTGATATAAAAAATTTCTTTATAACGTTAATTTGAGGTTATTCAAGTAATACATTGAAAATAATTAAAAAAAAATAACCTTTCAAAGCGTCTTCTAATTCCCATGCTTTCACGTAATGTTGGAGAATACGTTTTGGTTGATTTGGTGGCATTTTTTAAATTCAATCATTCAATAAAATATCTTTGATACAAGTCTTTTTCTTTTTGCAATCTTTGGACATGTTAACGGAATCAACGGTTAACCTAAAAATGTGTTTACGCGATGTCCACCAGGGTGTATTCAGATTGTTCAAGTATTCACCAACGACCCAATCACGAAAGACACTACAGTCCCATGACGGATGAAAGCAGAAAACGTTTTGTCACTAAGCATCGGAGCCAATGACATTCGCCTAGTGCCCCTTAGGAGCTCTGTCATTGGTTCCGCTGCTTGGTTAAAACGTTTTCCGCTTTCGTCCGTCATGGTGCTTTCACACCTCTGCCTGCCTGCCTGGTGCAGGCAGAAAAGTTGTAAGAGTAAAAGAGATAGAGAGCGCAAAATTGGACAAAAAATACTTTCTATCTCTTTTACTCTTACAACCTTTCTGCCTGCCCCAGGAAGGCAGGCAGAGGTGTGACAGCACCATCATGGGACTGCATCTTTACCGTAGAGGGAAGATAGGTATAGAGGCGACAATGCCCACCAAGCTTAGAAGATGGGCGCGGGGAACGAGACGTCGGGAGTAGGCTTAGTTAGGGAACCAGCGATGCGAGGGCGCTAGTATCGCGAACCAGCCACGCAACCGTTCCCTCTACCCCTCTCCACCTCTACAAACGTAGAGGCAAGATAGGCTTAGCATGGGCTTAGCGTGACAAGTGAAAGAAATTGTTACTTGCCAGTTTTTCACCGTAACCAAGAACTGCTGCTAATAATCTCGTCGATTTTGAATATTAGCCAAACATGCATTTCATTCAAAATGAATTTTCAAATGTATATCATTAGGGTGGTCCAAAAATTCGACTTTCGATTTTTGGTGATAG
>CAKNXH010054322.1:0-12404 GCA_932178445.1 Andricus quercusramuli
GATGGATTCATATAAAAAACTATACTGAATTACCGATTGAAGAATTTTGAAATTTAATGTACGTCCTGAAGAGGATAACGACACAAGTTTTCGAAACGTTGGCATTAGACAATAAAGGATTTTTAACATCTTAATCTACTTTTGGTCTGAAGTATGTCAATTCTTTACCATCTTCATATATTATTTATAATTTTATCGCATAAGTATAAAAAGTGAAATTGGAAAGAGAATTTGAAGTCGAGACTAATACCGAGAAATCTAATGTGGGGGGAGGGGGAAATTAGGACGTTATTTAGTGATAGGGTATATGCTGGGTTAGAGGTATCGATATTCCGTCTGTTGAAAATAACCAATTTGGTTTTTTTAGGACAGACCTCGAGACCTATTTGTTCTAGAAAGATTGCAAGTGCATTAAGGCATTTTTGGAGAGATTAAATACAGATTGTTGGATCAGAAGATTGACAGAATATGGCAATGTCATCTGCAAATTCGACGATACTGCAATTTTTAGGGACGAGTAGGCGAATTTTTCTGGTATAGATGGAGTAATTTATCGGGCTGAGGATACAGCCTTGTGGAAGGCCAACTGTACTGAGTCTGGGGCCCACCAGTTAACCATTGATTTTGAAATAGACATTCTTGCAAGATATGGAATTGTATACAAATCTGGCCAATTGCCAGGGGACACCGAATTCTTCAAGGTCTTCAAGAAGAATTCGGGGGATCACGCTAGGAAAAGCACCTTTCAGATCCAGGAATAGGCCCGCAACAATCTTGCCACTGGTAAAGCCCAAAAGAATTTCGCTTGACAGAATAGCAAGATTATCAGCGCAGGATCTTCTCTTCCTGAAACCAAACTGAGCGGGAGACGGAAGATGGTTGTGTTCCACACACCACGAAAGTCTACTGTAAATTAACTTTTCCATCACCTTGAACAAGCATGATGCCAAAGCAATTGGACGAAATTTGCCTGGGGTTGATTTAGAAATAAAAAAGAATAGAAATTCATTCCAAGAGCTTGGAAGAGAACCAGATAGATAAATTTCATTGTAAACTTCGAGAATAGTTGTCTGGGCTTATTCGGGAAATTGTAATATGATACTGTAGTCAATTTTGTCTAAACCTGGGGAGGATTTAATTTTTTACAAAGTAAGGGCGATGGAAAACTCAGAGATCGTGAAAGGGGCCTCTAAGAATTCATTGCTCTGAAAGCTGACATGATCAGGAAATGAATCGAAGAAGACCGTTGGTGGAAACATTTCCTCCGCTAAAGCTTGGAGGCTTCTGATTGTTTCTTTATCTCCTGAACAGGAGAATTTGCTGGTTGGGTGTACTTGTTTTTGAAACATTTAATGACACGCCAGACTCTGGAAATTGGGATGGTTCTGCGCCTTGTTTTTCCTTCTACTCTATTTAAATTAATGTAATTCAAATCATTTCTACATCTCCTGAAAGCTGCTAGGGCCTCCTTCCTTTCTCCGACTGCCACGTCACAATTTTCATCCCACCAAGGAGCCGGGATGAATTTTCTCTTTCGAGAACTGGGGTAGTTAGTGATTCTAATAGGTTTTACGGGAGGGCATGCTGTAACGACTGCTTCATCCACACTTTTAACGAAGGCTTCATATTTAGTGCGACAATCTGACGATTGGGAATTAAAAATACTCTCCTTTTGGGAGATCGATACAGTGAGGTGAGAATCAAAGGTGGACTAATCAATTCGCTTGATATTATATTTTTAAGAAAAGAACGGGGCAATTGGGATTGAGACTTCCAGGCTAGAGACCACTGGGAAGCGATCACTCCCTGAGGAGTCGTTCCGAACAGCCCAAGAGGAGATGTTGAAGAGATTTGGGGATACGAAGGTTGAGTCGATCATTGATTGGCGCTACGAGGTCTAGTGCGGTAGGTGGGTTCTCCGGTATTTAGGGAAATCAAATCTGTCTGGTCTAGAGCGGAGCACAGCTACAGTCCGTTATTGCAATTGTGTAAACTTCCCCATAGTGAGTTATGGCAATTGAAGTCTCCAGAAATGAAAACTGTACTTGAGTTTATATTTTGAATAGAGTTAAACAATCTAGTCCACGTCTCTGACGAGATAAACTTATCAGAGGCGGGCCTCTGTATAAAGAAAGAAACAATGAGCGGTTCACCTAAGGAAGTTTCTACTGAGATTGCAAGCGTCTCTAGTTTGCTGTCAAGACTAGGCACAGAGTTGACTCTAGAGAATGTGATTCCCCTTCTTATGGCAATAGCCAAGCCACGGCGGTTGTTCGACAGCCTATCTGCTCTGATGATGTTGAAATCTTTAGTTTCAAAATTTTGCTTAGAGTCCGGTTTTAGAAAGGTCTCAGACATAGGTAGGATATCAAAATCGTCACGGATATTTGGTAGGTCGCCTTGTTTATTCAAGACGCCCCGGCAATTCCACTGGACAATTCTCAATCTATTAAGCTGAGCCATCATTAGCAAGTAATGTTTTAGTTAGAAGGTTCACACAATTCAGGACTTTATTTAAGATATTTTGACTTTCTTCCGCTCTGAGGGGACCCGTGGCTATAACTGCCACCAAGTTCATCAAAGCAGATAGGGTCGAGTTGATGATCGGTGACGTAGATTCATTCGAACCCGCTTTATGAGCATGATCAGACGGAGGGGCTGAAATTAAAGATTTTGAGGATGGGTTAGGGGTCAAGGGGGGGAAAGGGTCAAGAGAGCGAGGTTGAGTATGAGGGAGTGGCGGGAGGGGACTGAACCTGTTGATGAAGGGCAAAGCCGTTAGGAAGCAGACTGGGAATTCTACCATTGTTGTGGAGGTGAGAGAAGGATGAGTTGGAGCCTCTTCGAGATGACTGCTGGGATTGGGCATTCGATAGAGGGGGCTGCTTTGATTTTGGGTGGTAGTCTGTATGTTTCCATACAGGTGGCAGAGAGGACTTGGATTTCTCTGACAAAGTAGAGGCTGTCAGCGTCTGCGAGTAAGGGCGTGGGGTCTAGGAGCGAGAGTTCGTATGGGAGGGGTTAGGTGCATCATTAAGCTCCGGGAACATTGAGAAACTAAATGTTTGAGAGGAGGAGGCATATTCGGCTCCTTTGACAGATCTGAGGATAGACTTGGCTTCTTCAAAGGACAGTTTGTATTTTGTCGCAAAAGCACGTAACTCTGTTTGGAATAAACATTCAGGGCATTTTTTATGGGAGGGAATGTGGGCTCCGCCACAGTTCGCACATTTTCGAGGGCTACTCGCGTTAGGACATGGCTTCGCTTCGGTGTGTACCTCTGAGGAGCCGCAGCGCTTGCAGCGCGCATTGGATCTGCAGTGCTTGCTAATGTGACCAAATCTAAGGCATTTGATGCACATTCTAGGTTTCGGGTTATAGAGGTCGACCGGAAATGATGCCATGTAGATGGATGTTCTTTATGGAAGGGCCGTGCCTTCAAAAGTAATCAGGACCGTTTTAAAGGGGATTGTTTTAATTTTCTGGGTGTTGGGATCGGTTGTTTTTCTGTTGAGTCGAAGAGCTTTAATGACCTTGGTTTTGCTTCTCAATGCACCCAGAACTTCGAGATTTTCTACGATTTCCGATTCGGAAATTTCGTGTGAAACGCCACGAATAACACCCTGGCACGTCACGAAGCTAGAGGGGACGATAGTAATTAGACCATCAATTTTTTTGGGGGATTTCTTTTAGCAGGATATTAGCTGCTCCTGGTGACTTTGCTACAACCTTCAACTTTGCAAAGCCACTGCCACGAACGTCGTTGCTCAGGCCTAGAAAGTGATTTTGCAGTAAACGACCACAAGTGTCTGGGGCAAGATCTTTTTTTTGCATCAACTGAGTTGTGGTTGCGCTGCACGATGATGGGGCATTCCCCTTTTTCAAAAATGCTGTACCGAAGTTAGGAGTGTTGCATAGTCTCCCTTGCCTGAGTGACTTTGGGACTATTCAAATTTAGGTTAGCCAAGTTTGGCACAACGCTCGAAGATTCCGGGACGCTGTTAGGGAATTTTGTCTCGGGATTGATGTTCTTATTTGAGGGGGTAGATGGTGAAAACATGTCAACGGTATCCATGTCTTCTAAATCATCACCTGGAAGGGACAACTGCGACGCTAGATCCGTACTTTTTGAGAAATTCACGGAGCACTCGGAAACCGTGGACGATTGAGCTTCAATACTCATGGTTAGCTGTTTTTTGTTTCCTCTCTGACTTTTTCGATTCGCGGGGACTACCTGGTAACCTTCAGCATCTTTGTTCTTAAGGAGCATGAGAGCTTTCGCGCCATGCTCGAGGTCCTGTGAGGGGATGGATGTTAGCGGGTCAGTTACCGCTTCTGGAAGCGCTCCCCCCCCCCCCTCCTCAGACTAGTAAGCAATTCATTGCTCGAGGCCATGCCTCAGCAATGTTTAGTAAAAATTGCAATTAAAGGGATTCAGCGGGGTACACAATGCGCGAAAACTCGAGCACGTTGCTCGCATTTTAAAAGTGGCCGATGCCGGCCAGTGACAGGAGGATACTCACCACAGACCCCTGGCCATGTTTATTAACAACGCCTGGGGGATAATTAGAGCTCCAGGCGCAAAGCGACAAGAGCTAGTTCACCTGAAAATAACACACGTTATTTTAATACTTAAGAACAGTACACCGCACCATAAAATGAGACTGCACAAAATCACATCCGCCTTCGACCGTGGCCTGAACGGACTCCCGGGATTGAATCCAAGTATTTGTCGAAACCCGGAAATCTGCCCTTGAAAATTTGAACGCAAAAAACAGACTGGGGTCTGCATACACCCCACGTGGCTCTATACGTCCCACGATTCCACGTTGTCCTCGAAGGGTTAAAAAATTGAATATGTTAAATTGCACCCATTATTACCTCACGCTAATTAAAAAGTGAAAAAAAGGTTGAATATATCAGAAAAAACACAAACTTCTAGCATCATTCAAAGTATTATTATTAAAAATAATACTATATTGTTCAAACAAATATGCATGTCAACATGAAAAAATTGTCACCTCACTTTAATCGAAAAGTTGAAAATAAGTGTTAGAAATTCGGAAAAACAGCGACTCCCGAACTCTATTCTGAATAAAAATTCCTAAAAGCTATAATAAATTGTTTGAACGATTTATTTGAACATTTGATTATTAATAGAAAGTTGCATTTCATGCATTATAAATTATTAGAGACAAAAACTCGCAAAACCCAATTTTTCACTCAAGGGGTCTCTTTGGGATTATATAAAATAGACTTCTGCGGGTGATATTTAATTAATATGTTTTGATTCGTATTCGAACAAATGAAATTTGAAACAAAATTTGCAATGCATCCTGGATTATTTATCGAAAACTAAGGGAGATCCCATTTCTATATTTACAGGGATTTTACAGTACTTCGACTACTGCTTGCCCTCCGGAGTATGTATAGAATATACTGGTAAATTATTTTTTTTAATAGACAATTTCATCATTTTAAAATATTTTCTTATTCTCAATAAGGAATATCATGTGAATTCAACGATTGAAGTATGTGTTTAAAAAATTTTAAATGATTTTAATATGGTATATCATAAATATGAATAATATTAAGTAATTTTGAATTGAGTTTTTGTTATTCTATGATTTTGAAGGGGTTATAAGTTATTTTCTCATTCTGTAGAATATTTTAAGATACACATATCTTTAAAATACTCTGTATTCTTTTTAAATACCCTAAACGATATCCAAAGATATAAAATTCCTTCAAAATATGAAAATGAATTAAAAAATTTCGGAATCGTCTGAAATTCTCTCAGTACAAATTTTAGTAGATTTCAATATATATTGAAGACTGAATAAATTGCAATATATTTCTATTAAAATTTTAATACAATTAAATGAATTTGAGTCGAATTTTGTGAAACTTTAAATGCTCCAATAATAATTCAGGGATTTAAAAAAATTTTGAGGTATTCTAATATTTATTTTAAACATAATTAAAAAACAATGAAAGTGATTTTAATTGACTTGATGAAGTTTAAATATATTTTAACTGCGTTCAACGAAATTAAATAAAATTTGGGTTGTTTTATAATATTTCAAGTTATTAAAAAACGTAATATTTGAAAATATTTTGCTGAACTAAAATTGATTTGAAGTAATTATAATAATAAAAAAAATAAAGTCATAATAAAGTTTTATATATTTGAAGCTATTTCAAGTAATTCAAGAACGTTCAAAAGGATGTTAGAATATTTTAAAAAGTTTGAAGTATTTTCAATATACTTCAATATCATTTTATGAATTAAAAGTGATTAGACCTTGATTTAATCAAATTAGTATTAAAACAGTTTTTTTTAAATTTTAGTTCTTTAATGTTATTTAAAAAACCTTCGAATATTTCAAAACTCATCAAAATGTATTAAATAATTTGTAAATATTTAAATAATGTAATTATCTGTTTTAATATTTTGAAATTAGATAAATTATATTTATGAATCTATGAAAGTAAATTTCTTTTTTTTTTTCAATTGTTTCAGAACATGAAAATATTTCTTTAGCTTCAGTAATTGGTTTTATGTGATTTCAACGAATTTATATAGTTTTCAAATAATTATAAGGTATTTCAATGGAGTTTAAGAGAGTTTGAAGATAAATCAGTTAATTTAAAGTGTTTTTTTAAGTGATTTTAGACATTTAAATAGATATTACATTACATTTTCGATTTTGAAGGCACTGTAATATATTTCCATTTCTATTTTAATAAATATAAATCAATTTAAATAGAATTTTAATGATTTCAAAATATTTTACGGAAATGCAAATAAATGTTGAATAACTTCAAAGGATTTAATATGATTTTTGTGAATTTAAAATAATTTGAAAGATCGGAATAATTTTAAAAAGATTTTAAAATATTGTGTTTCTATGGAAATCTATAAAATTTTAATGAGTTTAAAAATATGTAAGGGATTTCTAAGAATACCTATCTATCTTGATAGCTTATAAAATAAATTCAAAGTAGTTACTTTTAAAAAAATTGATACATTACGATAATGTATTCAATTTGAATATTTGTTGAAAACAATAGTTCAATTAATCGTTTACTCTTAATTAAAGTAGAATTGTCAGTTACCAGAGATTCACAAATGATATTCAATATTAAAACTATAATTAAATAATAATTACATTATTATTTTTATAAATACGTCAGTGGCTGCTACCAGTATTATAAAAAAAATGTATTATAACCTGTTGTAAGCCACTAACGGGTTCTTATTAATCTAACCAGTTTAACTAAAATAATTTTTATAAATCATCTCATTAAAAATTATTATTGAAGATATATAATATTAGTACATTTTTTGTTTCAGTTTATTTTTTACATTTTGGAAAAGGAAATAGATATATCTTTCAAAAATTATCTACATTTATGAATACTTTGTTGGTCTTCTTCTTTTATATACATTATCGTGTTCATCTGAATTTTATTAATGACGAAAAATTTAATAGGTAATTTTTTTAATTCGTATGATTTTGAGAACAATTCAATCACTTTATTTTACATTTTTATTTATAAATAACATTTTTGTTTCAGGTCCCTGAATTGAAATTTGAAAGAAGCAATTTCAGTTATATATGAATTTTTTAAATTTGGTTTCCTTTCATAATCACTGCAATTTATTGTAAAATAATGAGATTATAAAAATATATGTATGTTTATTATAAATAATAAAAGGTATAAGTTTATATGATTATATGAGATTTTCCATGAGATTATTAGTTAATGAGCCTATGAGTTTATATGATTATGTGAGATTTTCCATGCGATTATTAGTTAATGAGCCTATGTGATTATATGAGATTATGAGTTAATGAGAAAATGAGAAACACACCAACATACATTTACACCTTTTTTAATATTTAAAAATTGTTTGAAACTGATTCCATTATATTGGAAAGTAATCAGAACATGCTGCGAAAAATAAAACATTCAGATATGAACAAAATAAAAGAGATTAAGCGTGATAATAATACTGGAAGACAACGTATGTGCCATTTACATAATAAAATGAAAAAAAGTAACATTGTTCTTTTAAATGAATCACAAGCACAATCATTAAATTCAAATATAATAATCGTACATGATTTTCACGGATCACGTCCATTTATGGTACATGAAGACAAACAATTTATCAAATGTGATACTTCATTGAATAATTGTAACACTGTTTTGGTAGACGATTCACAAATGCAATCATCAAATTCAAATATAATAATTTTAGATAATATTTCTGAATCACAGCAAGTTATGGTACATGAAAGCGGAACATTAATTGAATGTGATACTTCACTGAATAACAGTAACATTGTTTTGTCAGATCATTCACAAATGCAATCATCACATTTCAATATGATAATTTCAGATGATATATATGATCCACATCAAATTACAGTACACGAAGAAGAACGATTAACTGAAGGTGATACAATCATTGAAAAATCTAAAATGGAAAATTATTTGGGTGGAATGAAATATATATGTATTCACTGTAATGCCAAACATTTCCAAGGAAAAAAGGTAAAATATACAGGAAAAATTCATTTAATGACTGTTGCGGGCATGGTGGTGTACGTTTTCAAAATACTCCAGAATTTCAGCCATAGTTGAGATCTTTATTGGATGGTTCACATCCCAAATCTAATCACTTCAAACAACATATAAGAGCTTACAATCATTCTTTTTCTTTTGCATCTTTTAATGCTAATGTGCAATTTAGTAATTCACGCGCAGGACCATATTGTTTCAAAATTCAAGAGCAGATTTATTATCAAATAAATAGTGCACTATATCCAGAAGAAGGTGAAAATCCTTCTTATGGTCAAATATTTATTTATGATACAAACGAAGCAGTTGAATATCGGCTGAATCATAATAATAAACTCGATAATGAAATTTTAATGACTATTGAAAATATTATGAGAAATTTTAATGCGTATACGAAATCTTATAAAATGATGGCTGAAGTTATCGAAATGGAAAAAGAATTATGCGCGCAATAAAATCAAGAGTTACCTGAGTTCAAATTATTATTCACTCTAAAAAAGGGAGTGGATCGTAGGCGTTTTAATTTTCAATAAACAAATGAAGTCATATAAATGTTGAGGTTATTTCAAGTATTCAGTCTGTTAAATATTTATACAAATATATATATACGGGTCATGATGCGGCATCAATATTAATCACTGGTAGTAATGGACATACTACTCTGGGATATGATGAGATTAAACAGTATGAAGAAAATCGATATGTTGGACCAGTTGAAGCATATTGGCGTATTGCATGTAAAGCTTTATTCAAGAAAAGTCATAGCATTACTCGTTTGCCTGTACATTTACAAAATGAAAAAAACGTTTTTGTTTCTGGAATAAATAATGGGAGTGATAATTCTTTTAATTTAAATAAAACAAGTAAGCTATTAGATTATCTTGACTTGAATAATCGAGATCCGGAAGCTTGTAATTATTTCTATCGGAAGAATTATTTCTATCGGAAGAATGTATTCTGTTAGTCCATGTCAAGTCGAACTTTTCCATTTGCGTTTATTATTATTGTCAATGGAAGGCAAAACATCTTTTGATGATAGTAGTAAGGCACCACTATAGGCAGACACCCCCTCCACTACTCCCTAGCCCCCCTCACCGCACTACGGCGCCGACCCCCCTCCCCCCCTCAGGAAGTGTGTCTATGAAGAGTTGACGCCCTTCACTTAATATGACCTCAGTTATCTCACTCTAATGGTTACGTGCTTTCTCTCCTACTTGACCTAGACCACATAACGCTGGAGAGTGGACCCAAAAATGTAGTACGTGCGAGTATGAAGAAAATTTGGGACTCGTGGCGTTGACGCCCTTCACTTTCATATGAACTTAATTATCTGACTCTAATGGTTACGTACTTTCCCTCTCACCTAAGCTAGACCACGTAACGCTGAAGAGTGGAACCAAAAAATGCAGCACTTGCTTGTATGAAGAAAATTTGGGACTCGTGTGATGACTATGAGCATCTTACGCCCTTCACTCTATGTGACCTCAATTTTCTTGCTCTAACGGAGACACACTTTTGTATCTATATACTAGAGGGGAAGATTTTTAAATGAAAGCATAACATTGTACATTTCAGTTTAGTCACATTTATCGATCAAAATAATTTTGAAAATAGAATACACATAATAATCAGTATATATTACATATAGTTCAAGTAGACGTATGCAACGTAAAACATTTTCATAATAATAATACAACGTTAGTTGAACGTGATTCTTAAGATATAATTTAAACTGTTCAATGTTTCTACCTAAATGTTACTTATACACTAGAGGGGTTATTAGGATCTTTAAATGAAAACATAACATTATACATTTTAATTTAATTACATTTATTGAATATATTATTTTGAAAAGAAAAATGGAATGTACATAATAATTATAACATTTGACGCATATTTTATATTAAGAAAAGTAAATAATTTCGATGATACGTTTTCTTTATGAATGTCTGCGTGCATGATGAAGGTAAATGTGGTTACGTGAGAAACATTTCTTGCATGATGTTTCCCACTTATATAATTTTTTTCTAATTTTACCAATATTTTCCTTCAGGTATATAACCATTTCTGGGTAATTAATATTCCTCAGATTCTCTTCCTCAGAAAAATAAAATGTTTTGAAGAGCTCTACGAGCATTCTTCGAGCAGCCTCATGTTTTGACTTTTTCTTATTATTATAATAATCACTTACTACGATTAAATTATCTCGAAGGTAGCGATGCATAATCGTAATTCTGGTATAATACAGCTTACTTTGAGGTGTCGACCAGACACCCTCACTAGTCTCGCATTCAGGTTTTGAAAACCCATACTCGGTACTCAGCTCATGGAGAACTGATAATGGAAATTCCATTGATGCTATCTCACCTTTAGGAAGCAATTCCCAATCCACATATCTTCCTTCATCTGTAAGAAGGATAAAATGGTAAAATTTGACTGTTTTCATGGATATTGACTATTCCAGTAATTTTTAACTCTTCTAACGACCGTAACACAGTGTAGTTTTAATACACCCCTAAAATATACTTCTAAAAATGTTTTTAAGAATAACAAAATCTTGTGAAAAACATATATATTTATATATATATATATATCAAATAAAAATATTTTAAATACCTGATATATATTCGAAATTAAGTGTAGCTTAAGAGAATGCACAAATATAAAACAATCATTGTTGAGAAGGTTTGAAATTTTAATATACATTTAATATACATTCTTATATTAAATCTAAAACATCGGTATACAAAATTACTATTAAGAGCCTATTTATATTAAATTTCATATACCGCACATTGATAATTCATTAGAAAAGCCTGGTATTTGCACTTTACACAAATTAAAAAGAATTTTGACAGTAATATTCAATTACAAATAATAAAACATAATATTTTCTCCTTGATAAATATAAATTACACTTGTTTTTTGAATGTAAAAGTTCAATTAAGCAAATAATTAGGAATACCAAACACCTGAATACCTGTACCCATGTTGAAATTCTAACATACACAGCGAATTTTAGGAGAAAATGCACCCGTACGCTGTACTTTAATTACAAGTAACAATTTAGTCGATAGATTTAAGGTCATTATTTTATTTTAATATTTGACAAGGTTTAAGGCATTAAAACAACTGACGTTTTTCACGCTCTCTGCTTTACCGACTTTAATACACATGTATACTAATTTTAAAATATGATGGTATATTAAAAATGAATTTACGGTATATACAAATGAATTTACTGTATATTAAATTTTGATCAGATTTTTTTTCCTAACGTTCAAGAAATATATTTTGTGATGAATGCGAATGCTACGTTTACACGATACTAAAGTTCTAGTAACAGGACATGTGCTTAAGGTAAAATGAAACAAAAATAAAAAATTTTGTGAAAAATATATATACATATCAAATAAAAATATTCTTAATACCTAATATATATATATTATCCTAATAGAGACTATCTCAAGAGAATGTAAAATGTAAAACTATCACCGTTAAGAATGTTTGCAATTTTAATATACATTTAATATATATTTTTATAATAAATCTTAATCATAAGTATACAAAATTTCTATTAGGAGTCTATGTATATTAAATTTCATATATCTCATATTGATCATTCATTAGAAAAGCCTGATATGCATTTTTCACAAATTAAAAGAATTTTGGCAGTAATTTTCAATTATAAATAGTAAAACATAATATTATTCCCTTGATAAATATAAATTAGGCTTGTTTTGAATGAAAAAGTTCAATCAAGTGAATAATTAATAAACCTAACCCCGAAATGTCTGTACTCAAATTAAAAT
>CAKNXH010054323.1:0-10336 GCA_932178445.1 Andricus quercusramuli
TCCCCCGTTACAAGCTTCTTCATATAATTAATTTATAGTTGGACCACTTGATAAACTTGGAATCTATAAATAAATTTGCAGAGGGCCTAATTTCGAAATTCCAGAAATCGAATTTCATGGTTTCGGAATTTATCGCTGGATAACTTGATAAATGTATCATTTATAATTTCCAAATTTTCAAATCATAATTTCAAAGTTATAATTTGAAACTGGGTAAATTTACAAATTTACATACAATCATAAATTGATTTATCTATAAAATTGGTGCATTTGCAGTTGCTGTCTTCAAAAACTTTTTAAATATTTGCGCCACGATTTCGCGAGTGGCCATGTGTGGTGCGGACTTCAGAGCATTGAAGATTCGGAGCGCGAATTTGACAGCCGGTCTGTTGGCAAGTTTGCCTTGCTGCTTACCAATACAGTCTTATGGTCCTCACATACAGGACATCTCAATTTTGTTCTACATTTTTCTCCATTTCGCGACGTATTTCGCGAAATTTAGGTTCGTCATCATCAACATTTGGGTCTTCGAATATCAGTTAGCCTCTGAAAATACTTCTGTGATGTCAGAATTGTGAGTAAAAAAATAAATTCGCAAACGGTTCTCGCCGTTCAAATGCTGTCTTCTGCTATCCGCAGATAACTCTCTTTCGAAAAATTAATAATTTCCGCGAAAATAGTTATTCCCTCAGCAAAAGGCTTCATTCCTATAAATTTCGTTGATCCGAGGATCTCGCAAAACCCTGGATATTTGACAAGTTTTCTTTCTTTCGCTCTCAAATGCTTGGGAAAAATTATATATGGAGTCAGTGCCGTGCCTATAAATAAAAAAAATCCAAGTCGGAGTTAACCAACACCCTTAAGGTAAATCTTTCAAAGTGCCTTTAAGTTCGAAAAGACTTCGATGTTTAAATAAATGAAGGAAGAAGTCTTTCGATTTAGAAGTTTTGTATTTCAATCAAGAATATATTATTTTCTTATATGATTATATTCTATATTATTATCGTATCCCGCTTTTTAAAATTGATGTTTTAAGGAAAGCATGTAATCAGTTTTATTCGGGCTAAACATTTTTGAGGCCAGGAGCCGGTTTCCGAGAAAAATGTGAAACTTCCGATTTTATGACAAAAAGTTTTGTCCACAAAAATGGTTCAGACCGCATAAAACTTACAGAATGTCTTCCCTTGAAAAGGGTAAATTCCACAAAAAATATAAGTGCGCGTTCTTCGTGAAAATCAACTTTTCATATTTTGAAACAAATCACCGTAATTTTGTTTATTTTTAACTTTTTTCAAATTGTCTGCCGGATTTCGAAAACCTCGACAGAATCCGTAGAGATAATTGGAATATCCGAATTAAGTCAAAAACGATAGAATTTCAAAGACACTTCCTGTATGGAACGTAAAGGGCATACTGGGTCAGATGACCCATTACCAACTTGAGAATGCATTTTACCGGGCTGTAAAAATTCATGTATGTTTTTTAACTCCTTGAAATTAAGAGCCAATATTTTTGAAATAGATATGAATAAATTTAAATAGTTTATAAAATTAAAATTGGTAGAGCAAGTCAAAAAATGCCGTTTTTACAAAAAATTAGATAACTTTTTCAATTTTTATTATTTTTGCACCAAAAAATTGAACTGCCTACTTTTGAAATGATGCACTTCCACACAAAAATAAACGTTATAGTGTATGGTTTAAAAAGGTATTAATTTGAGTCGAAATGTGTTTTTGGTTGTTGATAAAATTGGAATTACGTTTTTCATCATCTTTTTATTCTGTGCCCATTGTCTTGGTGTTTGGATGGAAGATATTGCGAACAAAATTGTCTCGGGTCATATAGACCCGTGTGGTTTTAGTTAAGGGTTAATGTATGTCAAAATTCGAATACTCGTAGCTTCGTGGAAAGTTTTTTTCTGAAATTGGAAAAATATGTGTCACCTAGTTTTCTCTGAAAAAAATATATATGTTGTCGCTGAGAGATTCTGCCTGATTTAAAATGGAACCAGTCTTACTATTTCAATCATTATTCAGAGTATGCTGATCATGAAAGTCGAATTCTGCGTGGTTGGTTTTCAGTTTTTTACTTCCTCCACTTTTGTGCATGGAGTTTTCAGAATTAAAGTTCAAACCATTGACAACTTTTATTTGGTTATTATGAATTCTCTTTCTTTAAAGCTCTGTCGGCTTTAGAGAATACATTCTAATCAAGCGCCTCGCACTCGATTAATGTATGGCCGAAAAGTCAAATTTTTTTATATTATTTTGACCTCTATTATATTAAATGTATTATTATATAGGCAGAAGTTGTAGTCTCCGGAAGCTACGATCATGGTTCTTTGAAGCAACCAATCCCGACGCAACTGGAACGTGTACGTCATCCACTCCTGCTCCTTCTGTCCTAGAAGGTAATCAAGAGCGGGTTCGCAATGGAATGAGCCTGACGCTGGCAAGCCGGAAAAAAAAAAAAAAAAAAAAAAAAAAAAGGGGGGGGGGTTGGGGGGCCCCCAACCACCCCCCCCCTTTTGAGATCCAAAGCACGGGAGTGGGCGAATGGTGCGGCGAAGCCGCGCCAATCGCGCACTCACGATTAATGATCTCCCCGAAGAATGATCGAACTGGAGGAAGTTGTTGTGTGTTACCCATTTGGGCATTGTTACACAATCTGAGAGAAATTTGACATGACTGGAATTTAAATTGACGTTTGTTATATGTGGAAAAAAAAGCCCGCAGACGGGAAAAAACCACAATATCTGGTAGTTTGTTTTATGAAAGAGAAGTAAAGAAGAAGAGGGGAAAGGTGGTAGACGGGTCGAAAAAGAGAAAAGTGTTTAGTAGGTCGGGGGTGGCAAGGCCACCTCGACCTGGGTGACTTATTTCATTAGAAAGTCTCTTGGCATCGCGTGTTTGCGAAGCGGGTCAAAGTTATATTTCCCCAGAGAGGAGATATGTTCAAAAGGTGATAATGATGTAGATTTATAGAATTTAGTGGCAGTTTCTTTGATATACTCTGAAATGTAAGGTAATTGAAATTCTCTGTGGAGGACAGAGTTCTTGGTATATCTAGGAGTTTTTGTGATACGTCTGAGGAATTTATTTTGTATGGTCTGGATGTGATTGATGTTACTTTTAGACGCACCTCCCCAAATTGTACAGGCATAGGTTATGATTGGTCGAATAAGCATTTTGTAAATCAGGATACCATATTCAGGTTTTAGACTCGAGTGTCTATTAACAATAGGATTTAAGCGCGAGATAACCCCGAGAGCTTTCCCTTTAGTTTCATGGATATGCTGTTTCCAATTAAGGCGTTTATGAAGTTTACCCCCTAGGTATTTTACGGAATTTTTCCATTCTATTGGTTCATTAAACATTTTTGGTGGATTTATTTTAGCAGGCCTTCTGACTGAGAAAAGGATTGATTCTGACTTTGCTACATTAATTTTTATTCTCCAAAGCTTAGCCCATGCCTCAATGATTTCAAGAGCTTTGTTAAGTAATCTTAGGATTTTCGGAACTGACCAAGAGGAGGTAAATAGTGCGGTGTCGTCAGCATACAATCCAATTGTAACTTCGGGGACCTCAGGGATGTCGTTAACGTAGATGATAAAGAATACCGGTCCTAGAATACTGCCTTGGGGCACACCCGCTCGGATGTGTTTCTCTTTTGAAAGTGTCTGGCCTATTTTGACTGAGAATTTTCTGTTGGAGAGATAAGAATGTATGAAATGGATAAGCCCTCTTGGGAAATTGTAATTTATTAGTTTTCTGAGCAGTCCTACGTGCCAGACACTATCAAAGGCTTTTTCTACATCGAGGAAAACAGCTCCAGTATGTTTTCTTCGATTGAAATTCAGGCTAGTGGCTTCGGTAAGCTTAAGCATCATGTGCTGCGTAGAGTGACCTTTTCTAAAACCGTATTGTTGTGGTTTAAGGATGCTGTTTTCCTCGAGGTGATAATTTACGCGAGTGAGTATTATTTTTTCAAAAATTTTGCTCATTGTATTAAGAAGACTAATAGGCCTGTAGCTTGTTGGATGATATGGGTCCTTGCCTTTTTTCTGAAAAACTAAAATGTGAGCTATTTTCCATGAATTAGGAAAGTAGCTTAGTTGAATACAAGCATTGAAGATAGTGGCGAGGAGAGTGAGACACGAGATTGGAAGTTTTTTGAGGACAAAGTTTGAGATTGAATCAGGACCGGGTGCTTTGTTGTTTCTAGCAGTTTTAATTTGTTTTGTTAGTTCTTTATGGGTTATTTTCTTGAAATTATCGGTACTGGGAATTTTAAGAAAATCGGATACAATTTGTTCACATTCAGCAATGTGTTGAGGGTCGGATGGCTCGTCATGTGGGGCGAAGTTACTTTCATAATTTGCTGCTAGGAGATTTGCTTTATCGGTAGGAGAAAGCGCAAACGTTTGATCTGGATTTTTGAGAGGGGGAATATTAGTTCGCGGCTTCGTGAGGGCTTTAGTCATACGATATATTGAATTGTCTTTAATTTGAAGTTTGCCGACTTCTTTATTCCAATGTTTGCATCTGTGCTCTTGAACTTTAATTGCTATAGTTTTCCGAAGATGGTTAATGATGTTTTTAAGTATACAGTTTTTAATTTTTTGATGTTTTCGGCAAAGTTTATTGCGAGTTTGGATAAGGTCTTCAATCTCGGGGCTGAGAGGTGAATCCAATTTGTTAGTGGTAGTCTGGGGAACTGAAGTGTGGATGGCAGTTTTTATGCTAGAGGTGAGATTAGTTATGGCTTCGTCAATGTGAGTAGTGCTTGCTATTGAGGGTTCAAAATTAACATGTGTTTCTAGGGTCAAGTTGAATTTTTGCCAATTTGCTTTCGCAAAATTATAGCGAGGCGCGACCGGGACTTTTTCACAATTAGTGAAAAGGCTAAGAAGAACTGGTCGATGATCTGAGTCTAATTCATCAATGGTGAGAGTGTCGTGATTGTAGAAGTTATTTTTGGAAATTGCAAAATCAATAAGGTCAGATTTATGTTTAGTGTTGTGAGGGAAAAAGGTATGGGAGTCTGGTGCGGAGAAAGACAGATACTGGTCGTTTATGAATTCAAACAATTGTTTTCCGATTTTGTTAGTTGTTCTGCTATTCCAAGCTAAGTGTTTTGCGTTTAGGTCCCCTGCAGCAATTACCGAGGGTGCAAGTTTGAATATTTTTCTGTAATCATTTTTTAGAAATTTGCGAGAGGGTGTCTGATAGAGCGATACTATGGCATACGGTTTTCCGTGTATTTTTATTTGTATAGCAGTAGCTTCGAGGGCTTCAAGTTCAGGAATTATTAGTCCGTGGTGGTCGATATTTTCTTGAATTAAAATCGCGGTACCTCTGTTAGTGTTATGTCTGTATAATTTATAGCCACGAACTAGATTGATGCGTAGGGATTCGCGTAGTAGAGTTTCACTGAGCAAGCAAATGGTAATGTTATTTTTGTAGAGGTATGTGGCTAATTCATATCTCTTTTTAAGGATACCCTGGGCATTCCAAAAAATTATTTTTAGTGTGTTATTATTGAAGGTGGCCATTTTCTATAGCGAGTGAAAGTATATTACTTATGATCTCAGCGGTTGAATTTATAGCTTCCGTAATGTTTATCTTCCCCCCCCATTATATCGGTGGTTAAGATTGTAGCTCTTTTTAAGAGGTTTACTAGGTTTATTTTGATGTCCTGAGTGGTTGAACTTTTATTGGGTACGATTTCTGGAATGCTTTTATTCTGTGGGACGGTAATTGTTGCGGCGATTGGTAGTTTAGCTCGATTATTAGTGGGTTTTGGTATTTTGGATGGCTGTGTAGTTTTAGTTTTGATCATGCATGTTTTTGATGTAGAGGCGACGGCAGCGCTGTAGAGCGGTAATTTTTGGGATAGCGGGGCACTGTCTACTGGTGTATTTACATGTGCCGAATTGTCTTTTGGTGCGATCTGTACAGGTGGTTTAGAGGGAGCAGTTTCTTTTTTAGAATTGTGAGGTTTTGGTTTAATGTTATTATTGGTTTTTCTTGAGGCTTTTTTAAAGGCAGAACAGCCCCTGTAATTCGCGGTGTGGTCTCCAGCACAGTTAGCGCAGGTGGCCGGCGATTTTCGATCTTTTGTGCACGTCAGACTCAGATGCGCGCCCCCGCACTTCACACAACGTGGAGTGGCGTGGCACATGTCAGAGACATGGTGGAATCTTTGGCACTTGTAGCATTGTGAAGTTTCCTTCGGTTTAACATAGGGCTCGACTTTTATTTTTATAAATGCAATGGCCTGCAGATTGAGGAGCTCTTTTGCTTGAGGGGTATTCGGCACCGTTACCAGAAGCATTGGTAAGGCTTTTTTAGTTTGTCGGTTTCTCATGCGAGCGACCGACGTAATTGTGAATCCTTCCTCTGTGAGTTCGGAGAGAACTAAATCTTCCGGATAAGCAGTGGGGATATTCCTAATGACGAGCTTGATAGGTGGCAAGTTAGTGCTCTTATGTAGATAGTACTGGAAGCCTTGCTTCTCTAGATTTGTGATAATTTTACTGTAGTCTTCAATATAAGACACGCGAATTGAGTAAACATCTGGGCCAATGTTATAGACTATAGGTTTAAATTGGGTGGACTCTTTCAAAAGTTTATGGAGAACTGTGTAGGGGTGATTAGCCTCATCCACAATTACATTAATTGGGGGAATTTTTCCCGGTGCTGTACCTGTTTCAGTACCTAGATTTAGCGGTTTAGAGCCCGATTGAAGAATATTTTTGCCAGCGGCTTTACTAGCTGCACTCGATTTTGAGTTTGGTGAGTTAGATACATGCATACTCACGACTGACGTTCTTGACGTCTTACTGCTTCCTTGAATGGAACTGGTGGCCGATGATTGGCCATTTCTGGTGCTGGAAGAAGCGTTATCCGACAGCTTGGAGAGTTTACGCTTCTTGCTTCTACAGGAGACTACGGAGAAGTTGCTGTCATTATCTTCTTCCATTTTTTTTTTTTCGGCGGCCACTTCGCTGGCACTGCTACTTCCTGCTGGGCAGGAAACTGGGTTTGGGCTCTGTGACATGGGTGTCACAGAGCGCAAGACTGTTGGTCGATTAATTTGATGCGTCTGATAGATCAGAATCTATCAATCTATCATGAGCATCAAACAATCTATCAAAACTGAACACTATATGGAGAAGATCATGTTTTGAACAAAACAAGAATCCCTCGTAAAATGAATTTGGAGGCCCTGAAAAGGGCTGATTGCTACTTTGCTATATAGTCAATCGATCCGATCGATCATTCGGCAAGCCGGAATCTTGTTGAGTTGGCTAATAAATGAAGCTTTTATACCTCCAAGACAGCCGATTATGAGAACTACAAGAAGGACTTTGTAGCCTTGGTACAGCCTGCTCAGCTCGAAAATAAGTGCTTGATATTTCGCCCGTTTTTCTCCCTCCTTTGCCGTAATATTACCATCGAGTGATGTCGAGAATTCAATCACGTAAATGATCTTGGTCTTCAGATCTTGGAGGACAATATCAGGCTTCGTAGTACTAATACGTTGAGTGGTGGAGAATGAGAAATTCTAGTAGATCTTACACTGATCGGCGTATGGCAAGACGGGCAATAGATCAACACCATATAAGTGCCTAAGATGGTAATATAATACTTTTAGAGCCGCATTGTGTCTCTCTATACACCCGTAGCGTGCATACTTTTAGCATCCACTGAGAACATGTCCAAGTGTTTCAGGCTCTTGCTTGCACGATCGGCAGTTGGTATCGCCTACAGATACATTCATTATGCGCTTGCGGTAAACTAAGGTGTCTATAACGTCGTCTTGACAGGCAAAAAGAAAATCCTCAATCTTCGATCTCAATCCAGCAGACTTGGGAACCATGTTGGACAGACCCATCGAGAGCTCTTCTCTACGTATGATGCCGTAGAATTTACCATGAAGGGGCTTGTCAGCATGTTCTCTTAGTAGAAGCGTATGTTTTGCTTCCTGTACACGACTTTGTAGCACCAAGGGTGCTAGTGATGCTAGACCATGTGTAGTGTCGCTAGAATCAAATGGTCTTACCAAAAATGTTTTAAGCTAATTTTTCGCGAAAAATGTTGTCATTAAACATTTTATTATATCATGTGTCGTCAACTAGAAATTTTTTCCTGGTGACATCTTTCATATGATAATTTGCAATTTCACAAAAATGAATAACTATATATTTTCATAATCAAATTCAGACTTCACGATATTTCAAAGAATATGCTCAACTTCTTCAGGGAATCAACTGAGAATGTCTTTGCGATAACCTTCTCAAAACGGTCTCTGTTCTCCGACTATAAGGTCAGTCAGTAGTATCTTTTATTTAGTAGCCAGAAAAAGTCTTAGCTTGAAGAAAAAGTTTGTTCTTTTCCTTTATAAGTGGTTTAAAAAGATTCAAATAGTGTAAATTAACATTCCGAAAATATTTTTAGTATTGTTGTTCAATTGCCAGCCACAGAAATAAATTTTATTTTAACTAAAAAACTATGGAAAGCATGACGGACCAAACTACAAATCAAATACTAGTCCGTGATAGTTGCTTGGAAGTTATAAAAAAGAAATTGACAAAAAAATCAATGGATAATTATTCAATAATAAAATACGAAATCGTTCCTGTTGAAAAATGTAATGGATGTTCGTGTCAGTATTTTCATTTAAAAGCCATAGTTGCAAAACATGAATTACCAGGAAACACAATCTTCAATTTTTCATGAAAATCGCTCCACCCAATGGATCCAAACAATATGATGCTATGGTTATAGAAGTGGATTTTTCAACGCAGAAATTCATATTTACACAAAAATATTTCCTGAAATTTTGCTTCAGTCTGATAGAGAATACATACCAGAATGTTATCTGGGTATCGAGGAAAATATTCTCGTGCTGGAAGACATGGTTTCCGAAGACTTCAGGATGACTAAAGACAAATTTATTCATTTGGATTCGATCATTGTATGGTCGTGATAAAGACTTTGGGGCATGCACGGTCTTTGATTTTTGAAGAGCGAAATAAGATGAGATTAATGGATTTCTATGCAAAGAAAAAAATCCATTTTGAATTTTATCTTAATCCAGAAAACCCTTTGCTGAAAGTTGCAGCAAATTTGCTTTTAGCATCTCTTGATTGCCTATCTGATATTGATTCTTCGTCTCGTGATCAGTTTAAGGTCTTTTTGAGTGAAACTGTTCCTAAACTGAGTGAAGTAATTTCATCATATTCGAAAGGAAGGAGAGTATAAGAACACGGTGATTTATGGGCCAACAATCTTATGTTTAAATACAGTGAAAATGAAAAACCAATGTAATGCTGTTTTTTAGACTTTCAAACTTTATGGTGAGTTAAGATTGAAATAAAAAACACACTGGATGCTCTGTCGTTACTGAGAAAAATGAGCTCTGCCGGTTATTTATTTTTGAAAAGATAATTAGGCATGCTTATTATTAAAGTATAATATACTTATTGAGAATTATCTAAATAATTATTAGTTATTGCATTAGCTGAAACAACTTCTTTGAATAATTATGTTTTAGAGATGCCTCACAAGTATTTCGAGCCTGAAACGAAAAAATTCGGTAAGGCCCTTTTTGAAAAAGCTGAAATTGAAATTGTTTGCGACAGAAATATATTATTTCCCCAGGTAACATATGCGACACGTATATTTTTCTTTTGACCAAACAAGTTTTTTCACGGAGTTATTGCCATTTGAATAATTGAATAGCAAAATAACACTTGTATTTCGAAATTACTGAAAAGTCGATTTCCTTCAAATAATCATCTTCGATTTTTCTTAGATTCGTTATAATATGAGATAAATGTCACGTGTTCTACCGGTCCAAATTTTGCGTTTGCGTACAAATATCGGAGCTAGAAAAATAAAAAATATATATAGTTTGTCAGAAAGACCAACCTACGGAAAGTTTTTGACCAATTTTTATTTTCAACTTCTACTCGCTGCATGCTTGAGGGAAGTGAATGGAAAAAATTAAAACTTTTCTTAATTAAATTCTTCAATCGACTCTTTAAAATGAGATGAAGAACAAAATAAAATATTCACTGGTTCTCGATTTTTCATAAAAAATTTGGAAGTGTGCCTAAGATGATAACTGTTCATCGAGCAATGTCTTACAAGCCCAGATAGCAAAATTCGCGCATAGTGCGACGCACATGCGTCGCACGCGTGCGGATTTTGTCGCACGGCGTGCACGCAAGCAATGACGCAGATGCGTCCTCATATGCGTGACAGGTGCGTCGCACGTCGTGCGGATATCACGTCGTGCTGGTATAGTGCGAGTACACGTTGCAGGT
>CAKNXH010054324.1:0-12859 GCA_932178445.1 Andricus quercusramuli
AAAGTTTATTATATGTATATATTATAAAATTTTAATTGGCTTGTTATATTTGACAAAAAAAATTTTCTCGTTCTTAAAAATTGAATTATTAAAATTTAGAATTGTTTAATTCGTAATTTATTATACTAAAAAAATATTAAGATACTATCACATTTGCTATTTTCATTATTCAAGTTTCTATAATATTTTTATATTATAATTTTTTCTTGTTACGTTTTTTATAATAATATTCAACCATTTAGTTAAGAAATTCACCAATTCGTTCAGAAATTCATTTTTTGTTGTTAAAAATTCGTCGTTTTGAATAGAAAATTTATCAGTTCGGGTGAATGTTTGTCTTTTTGCTTGAAAAATTTATATCTTTTAGTAGAAGTGTCATATTTTTGGTTTAAATATGAACTGTTACGTATTTTTGTTAAAAATTCATCTTTTTAGGTTGAAAAAACTCCGTATTAACAAAATTTTTAATTTCAGATAACTCAAGTTCCAAATGCGTGTGAACTGTACACGTTTTAGAAAGAAATATTTCAGATTTGGATGAATTTATTTTCAAAGAATATATGTGTAGAAATTCCTGTGATTTAAAAATACATGAAAATTAAATTCATCGTCACTGGAGGAAATTTATTTAAATTATTGAAATTAGTGAAGTAAGCATTAATTTTGAAATATTTTCTTTATCATTGCAGATATTTTAAATCGGAGTTTAATAGCACTTACGTAAATCAAGTTTAGAATGTACAAAATATAATCGTTTAGAAATACAAAATACATATATATATATATATATAATGCAAAATTATGATTATAATTTTATGGATTTTGTTTACATAACTGTTTTTTTTTCATCTTTATATGCCTTATAACATGAAAAAAATTGAATTGTTTGAACATTTGATTTAATTTGTTCAAATCTGATTTGCAATAGCATAGGATTTTATGCTGAAAGGAAGAAAACGTAAGTCACTACATACTGCAGTGACACTATTTTGTGGAAACTTCGTTTTTTCTATTAATATAACAAGCTAATTAAAATTTTTGTGTAGAAATATTTCTATAATTCAAATGCATACTTATTGTATCATATTTTGTTATCAAGGAATAAAATAAACTTTCTTTTACAAAATATACGTTGAAAAAGAGGGGAAAAAATATCAAGTTACTATTACATTTGCTAATTTCATTATTCAAGTTTCTATAATATTTTTATATTATAATTTTTTCTTGTTACGTTTTTTATTATAATATTTCGTTTTCTCTTAGGATTTTTATTTTGTCAATAGGGTTCTGACTTCCAATTTATTATAAAATTAATTTATATTTGTTATTAATAAATGTTATTCTTAATATATAGTACCTATTAAACATTTCATCAAAAAACACATACTTACTTCCACATGTTAAATACCTATTGTTATTATCAAACATATGTAAAGTTATAATTTTGATAATTTTATATTAAAGTGCCATTAGAATAATAAATCAAAATATTATGAATATAAATTGTTTAACGTTTTTAAATGTTGCTTGCATTATATGAAATTTTGAGAATACTGGGATATATAGCACTTTTAAAACAATATTTTTTCAATAATCCTTTTAGATTTCAATGACTTTTATATTTTTCAAATATCAATTACCCATCAAAGAGTTGTTGGTCTTAATTTTTCAAACTGAAATGATCGGGAATGCTTTTATTTAATATTAATTATTGACTTTTCCATTAGACCAATGCTTTTCTGGAACAGGACGATCGCCGTGTCGCCGTGTGGCGGCGCCAGCTATGCAGTTGTCATAGAATTCAAATAATACAAGGCGAAAATGGTAAAAAAAATGTTTGTTGAATAAAAAAAAAAAATTCTGATAGTTCTTGGTAAAAGATAATAATCTGTAAGATATTTTTAACCTTCTAAGTTAAACATAATTTGCGAAAATCGTAAAATTCACTGCTCTTAGACGTAAATCCCAATGCATTCCTACTAACTACAACAAATTATTATTAATGCGCTTAAATGAAACATATAATTATTTGTGTAATTTTTAAATCCTCGAGAAGAAAATAGTTTAAACTTCATAATATTTTTAATTATAATATATCATATAATATTTACTTCATTTATTTATCAATTTAAATTCATGTCAGATTTTCAAATATTTTAATAATCAAATTATGTGTTTTAATGAACTTCTTATAAAGGGGGTAGGTAAAATTAATAAAATAATGCCTAATTCCTAAGTTATAAAATGAAACATTTTTTTGTACACATATAAGTTTTTAGTGAAAGTTAAGTATTAAACTTACATATGCTTTCAACGCAAGAACAAATTAATAACTATTTTATTAGAAAATAATTAATTTTATATATAAACTTAGTATGCCTCTAAGTATTTGTCATATTTTATTTCAAATTGATTCTTCAAAAAGATTCTCTACAAATCTCATTGGTACGTTTTTATTAAGAAATTTTATTTATGGAAACCTATTGTTTGCAAAAATAACAATTTGATAATTCCTAAATAAAAGTTTTTCAACAAAAACATACCAATGAGATTTGCAGAGAATCTTTCAAGGAATAAAATAAGCCCTAAAAATTATTGTTAAATAAACAACAAAAATTGTGAAATAGTTATTTCAAAAGTTCACCTCGGATTCTTTTTAAAAACTAGTTGTAATTAACAATAAGATATTTTCCTCGATTTTATACATAATTTTTAACAAAGTTTAATCATTAGCTCGAAATAACTTTAGTTCATGTTTAACTTTAAAACAAGTATAATGAAAATTCCCTTTTCGTCTTAAATCTTGAGATAAATGTCATGAAAATAGTTATGCTGGAAAACAATTTTTTGAATGAATTCATAGAATTCATAGAACTCATATAAAAAATAAATTTTACATCTAAAAGCAGTTTTTCTCAGTTTTTCTTTTTCGCTCAGAGGATGGAAAATGTCGCAAAGATAATTCAAAACACTTAAAGATTATTTAACACTGTCAGTAAATTACTTTTAATGTGTTATTAAATTAAATGTTATTATTTTGCCATGTGCATTTGCAACGATCATAGGCCAACTGCATAGCTAGCGCCACCACACGGCCACCGTCAACACATAGTACAATTTCAGCTCGACTATAATTTCATAACACTTAAAATCGCAGTTTAGGATTCTCTCTTCTTTACAATGTAGATAAATTGTTTAAAATAAAACAACATCCAAATGAAAATCTTAAGAATCAAAGCAATGTTAAATTGAAAACGTGTAAAAAATAATTTCAGTGAAACTTCAGAAATGAGAGAATTTCAAAATAAAGCATTGTTTACAATTCAGAAATTAATCATTAGTTTAAATTTGAATAGCTCAAGCTTTTACATTTTTAGTTTTGAATTTGTAATAGTAAAAGTGTTTTTGGAGAGCCTCGAAATAACGTATTTTTATGTTTTTGGATTCCAAATTAAAACACTTTTAAATACAAAATTATTAGACTTCAAAGTTCAGAAGTGCCAAAATTTCAAGCTATTTTAAACATATAAGCTTACAATTTTCGGGCCGATAAATTTTCGATCTTAAATTGAAAATAAGAACTGCACTTTTTAACTTTTCTGTTCTTCAAATTTCTAATCAAGTTAAATTCTTTTGACAAAACATCAAATAGTGGATATTTTACCCAAAAAAAGACGAATATTCAACCAGAAAGGATGCAATTACATCAAAAATGGTTCCATTTTTGTTTTCATCTTACATTATTTAGAAGACAACATTCCAATAACTATTTACAAGATAATTTCCAGTTTTTCCAAAATGTCCGGTCAGTCAGATGACGGGAAATCGGTCAGATGACCGAAGCGGTCGGCGTCATTTGACGTAACTCCCCATCTCTAGCCAGTGAGCGTCCCATGATTACAGAACGGCTTTGCGTCAAATTACTAGACATTTCAGCCAATGATATTCTCCTAGTAATCTAGAGAAACACTTTCATTGGCTGAAATGTCAAGTCATTTTACGTCTTGGATCATGATTTGACGCTAAATGCAACGCCATTCTGACAGAGATGCAAAATTCTCGTTCATATAAAATTGGGTAATTTAATATGTTATTTTGTCGGCCTCGGTGGCGTAATTGGTTAACGCTCCACTCATGGAAAGTGGCGTTCCCGGTTCAAATCCGGGCTGAGGCAGATTTTTTCTCGTTTCACCAGAAAATTATTTAACCAGTAGATCGACAAAACTTAACATAAGAAAATTAATTAATTAATTACCCTGATCGACAAAATAACATCTTATATTAAATTATTTAAGAGTCGGTGAAATTTATTCAGACTAGAATGAGTCACTAAGCCCACAGGTTATAATTAGACGTAGATCCACGTCATCCTGTGGATGTAGGAGAAACGAGAAATTATCTGTGCCGGCCCCGGTGGCGTAATTGGTTAACGCTCCACTCATGGAAAGTGGTGTTCCCGGTTCAAATCCGGGCTGAGGCAGATTTTTTTCTCGTTTCACCAGAAAATTATTTGACCAGTAGATCGACAAAATTTAACATCAGAAAATTAATTAATTGGGTAATATTCTCGGTAATATTCTCGAGAATATTCTTCTTCCGGAGAATATATGAGAATTTTCAATTTTCGTACATACATTGCAATTTAAAATAGTTATAAGGGACCATACTTAAATTACGTAACATCTCAAGGGGGGGAGGAGTCGGGATATTTTGTTACGATTTGTTACGGTAGGGGAGAGATGGTCCTTCACTCATGTACTTAATTTTTGCAAATTCACAAAAACCTTCTCCTGAAGATTATCTTTTTAGTTATAAATTTTATTATTTGTTGGAAAATTTAACAATTTTCTTAAACATACATCATTTTTTTGCGAATTCAAATGTTTTCTTAAAAAATCGTCTTTTTGGGTTCAAAATTCAACTCTTTCCGTATAATATTAATGGATGAAAAATATTTTTTCTGAAAATTTGTCTTTTTAATTTAAAAGTTCATCTTTTTTTAGTAGAAATATTGCTTCTTTCTTGGACAAAAAATGCTAAATCTTAATGTTGAAAATTTAACTAAATTCTTTTTTGAATACAAATTAAACTATTTTTTTTAGTCTTTTTAATTTAAAAATTCATCTATTTTAACAGAAATTAAACCGTTCTTAGAGAGAAATACTGTTTGGATGAAAATTTAACAATTTTGTTAAAAAGTCATGCATTTTGGTTCAAAGTTCCACTGTTTTGTTAAAAATTAGTCTTTTTGGGTTGAAAAACAACTATTTTCATATAAAATTTACTTCTTGCTTAAAACTCATCTTTTGATATTGAAAAGTCCACAAAATCTTTTTTGGATGAAAATGACATCTTTCTTGGAAAAAAATGCAACTGCTTGGTTGAAAATTATTTTTCTTTGCTTGAGGATTCAACTATTTTGTTTGAAAATTTTGTTTGAATTTAAGAAATCACTTTTTTGTTGAAGATTTATATTTTTAATTGAAAATTCTTCTCTTTGGTTGAAAATTCAACTATTTTATTAAAAATTGTTTTTTTTTCTAAGAATTCATATTTTCCGGTTGAAAATTCAATTTTTGTACAGAAAATTCATCTTTTGGCTTGAAGTTCGACTATTTAGATTTTTTTATTTTATTTTATTTATTTATTTTTTATTTTGTTTTATTATTTATTTATTATATATTTTATTTATTTTTTCATGACTGAAAAATCTTTATTTGTTGAAATGTCATGGTATTTTTCTTGCTATTTCTTAAATTCTTTCAAATTACTTGAAATTTGGGACGAATAAAAAATCCCAAAAATTAAAATTCTCGACACTGTAAAATTCTCGAAAAAGAAAATATTCAAACAATTTATAATATTAATAAATTTGAAATTTTCCCAATAATGAAATTCCCGACAATTTAAGAATGTATTTAATTTAATTTAAACCGAATTTAAGAATTCCTGAATAATAAAATTTCCGGCAGAAAATTGCCGAATTATAAAATATCCGGTACTGCAAAATTCCCGAAGTTAGAAAATTATAGCATTTAAAAAATGTGTTCGAAAATTTAACAATCTTGTTAAGAAGTCATACTTTTGAGTTAAAAATTCGACTATTTAGCAGAAAATTAACTTACAGATTACAATTCTTATTTTGGTGTTTGAGACGGTTCAATTCGTCAACTCGACTAGCTGAAAACCGACAAGTCTCGCCATCAGCTGTGTGCGATAAGAAGAAAAGCGAAAGCGATAAGAAAAATAAGGACAAGAACACGAAATTCTTGTCAATAAATATATGTCAGCTGATAAGCGGGAAAATCGATACGGCGCGAATGAACGACACAGGAGTTTAAAAGCAAGGTTGTTTATGAAAAATTATTTATTCTTTTTGCTCATATTGATTCCATTTACTAAAAAAAAATAAATTCTGACCTACCCAACTTCATATTGGCGTCAGTTCGCTTACAACTTGCCGGAGCAAAGCTCTTCTATCAACCGGGATCAGACCCGGAAATTGAAGATCAACGCTCCCCAAGGCGCGAAGTAAGTGAACAGGGCTCCATTCTGGAGTTGGGTACGATCAACTTTTCCGAATTTGTTACCATAATTTGACACCTGACAATCATGGCGGACTTCTCAACCAGGCTAAGACTTGGAAACTAGGCCGCCTGATGCCCGAAGTATTCAATTATAACCAAACAAAATCGGTATAAAAAGATCAATCAGGTTAAAATTTAATCAGAAATTTAAAAAGTTTAATTTAAAACCTCCGTGAGGACTGAACCCACGATGACTACTAAAGTTCAAAATTAAGAGCTATAGGAAAATCAAGTCGATTTCTAATTTTGTCATGGCACCTCGACGGATTAGAATGACGCGTGATTTATTATAAACGTACTTGAGAACAGAGCAAAACACAAATTCAAAGAAAAAGAACTCCTGGATATTCAAGGGGGCGAACATGTTTTAGAATTAGGATTACAGGTCATCGCGTGTAATTTGTTAAGAGTGAAGAGGAAAGAATTAACCAAGAGAATCCACGAACAAGCGTTCGCAATTCCTGTTCGCACGCTTGAGTGAGCCCACCGCTTCGACGAATTTTTAATAAAATATTGGTCAATTTATGTATGGTAAATATGGATATTAATGGGGTCGCGTTAAATTATATTGAATCCTTGGCATTCGTTGAACCAAGATCTGCAGAGAATTTTATCTCAAGGGAATTCCTAGCTGCCAATTACTTCCGCTTCCAAAACTTGCGTGTCCTGAAAAGCATAGTTACGTACACTGATGCAAACGATAACCTTGCCCTACATCCCAGGGTTTCCTTAAGGGTAATTTTTCAAAATAGGGAGGTAAGGGCTACTTTTAATGTCCTCCCAACGCTCAATCCAGTCTGTGTTATTGGACTTGAGCTGTTGAACAGGCTCCATTAAAAGCAATTTAAACTACCACTTTCATGAACTCAAAATTATTCATGAAAGATGTTTAATTTGCGACAAATCTATTAAGGATAAAATCAAAATTATGTTGGAACTAATGGAAAAATAGTAACCGCGTACGATAAAAAGGTCAAAAGAAACAAACACTATATGTGAAGATAAATAGATAAACGGTATATTTGGATGAACAAAAGGAAACTGTAATACAATGCTGGATACTTTAGAATGGAAATGAAAACTGGAACTTTACTTTATATCTTTAGAGTCTTTATGTCTGCGTGCTACCCGACGGCTTGTCACGACAGAACTGAACTATTGAAAAGCCCTAAGGCCCTTTCGCCTACGGTCCAGAGAAGAGGGCACAGCCTATCTTCTCTTCTCGCACTTTTATCACACTTAAATATATATCGCAATAATCGTTGCAATTCCAAAACATCCCCTCAACGATATAATCGCGATATACAAATAAAATTTTGATACGTTGGCACTTCACCTTAAAAACAAAAAATGTAATCTGAAATCTAAAAGAAACTTTATCTACATTCGGTAAAGGAGAAAACACTTCACACAAAATCTCAACATCCCTCCGTATTTGGCTCATTGGGCCTCGATCGTTTGGTACTGGCTTTGAGTTGAAGGGCAACTCTCCCATTCCGCCCCCTTGTCCGAATACTCCGTAGAAAATTCCTGTTGATTTGGATGAATCCGTGAACCTCTCTGGTGGTGTTCCTTTATTGCATCTTTCAGATTTTCTAAGTGATTTGGACGATTGATTTTTAACCCTGAACTCTGTATTGTCTGTATCCTGGTCTCTATCTGAAACAGGATCTTGATTCATGCTATCCTTTTCTCCACTGCTACTTCCTTCCGTTTCTCCCTCGATGTATTCATCTGCCTGTGTACTGGAACTGGAATCCTTCGCTGAATCCTCATTATCGTTTGCTTTCCCTGATTCCTTTTGAAACTGTTCAATGGATTCGAAAAACACCTCTACGTCTACGAATTTTCTTGAAACAGTCTCTTTAACTACTGTCCCGGCATTCTTTGTATCTGCAGGTACTAGATACCTGGGCTGTATGCTCCCCGACCGTTCCTCGCGCTCGCCACACCTACCCTTTGATTTGTTTATTGCCCTCACCGTATTAACTAGTTTTAGCTCGTAGAGTTGGGATGGTGCTAAAACTGCAGTCGCTTTCACTTTTCCGTCCTTGAGGCTAACGACGTCACAATCATTGCCCTTAAACTGTACACTAAAACCCTTCCCGGCTAATTTCCTTACGGACAGTAAACTTGAGCTTAAGGTTGGTACATATAGCACGTTTCTCACTTTCACGGTCACTTCCTGTCCTTCAACTATAAACTTGAATTGGTGTATGGTTTGTGCTGACAAGCTGACAAGTGAACTAGAATTTAAAGTTATTCGCCCTGTAGGGCAGGGTTTTTTTTTTTTTACTTCTATTGTGAGGAATTCCACTCAAGGAATTATTATCCATTCTAGGTGTGACTTTGTCCAGTCTCGGTGAGTATTTGCAGGTGCATAATATCCGTAGGTCTGTGCTCTGCCAGCCGGCCCACGTGGTCGTGCGGCAACACACGAAAATGGAAGGCGGGGAGACGGAGGAGGTTCGGACCAACGGTGATACCGGAGATCCAGACGCTCCTATGCTTTACAATCAGGAAACATTAGATTCTGAAATCTTAAACTCTTCCTTTACTAACCTCTCTCAGGAAATGGCTGTTGATGCAAATACACCAAACATGCCGAATACGAATGTGCAACCTCAGCATAACCTCAAACCTAACAATGATCCTAACCTCTCAAAAAAACGTAACTTCGATCAAATTCGCGAAAATGATGCTCAATTAGATCAGAATAGTAAAGTCATTCGCGATAATAACAGTAGAACGAACGATTCTAAGGAGTCAAACCTTCCGAATAACAGATACAACGCTCATAACCAGGGGCCATTTTTTGTCACTGTAGAATCTTTAGACGAGAAATCCTTTCATATCCTATCTGTTGGCAATGTTTTACATAAGAACTTCCCAGGTGTCATTCGGAACATCACTAGAGATGGTAAATCTCGGGTATCGGTCGAATGTAATGACCACAAGGGCGCAAACAAGATTGCATCGAACAATAATTTACTCCAGAAGTCAAAACTGAAAGCTTTCATTCCGAATTTCAGGGTCTCCCGGGAGGGTATTGTTAGGGATATAGCTATTGACATCGATATGGAAGAGTTAAAACAGTTCCTGGAAACTAGCAATGGTTGCAAAATTAAGGGGGCAAGACGTTTCGTTAGGAAATTGGAAAAAGGAACAGAACCACTGAAAACAGTCGTCATATCTTTTGAGGGTCAGGAGGTTCCTGATTTCGTACGTCTTTACAATGTCCAGATGAGGGTAGACCCTTACGTAACTTCTGTAAAAATTTGCTATTCGTGCTTTAGATTCGGACACGTCGCGAACCAGTGCAAAAGCCCTAGATGTGTTTTCTGTGGTGAGAAACCTCATGACGAGGGGGTATCTTGTCCCCAAAAGGAAGGCCCATATAAATGTATCAACTGTCAAAGCGACCACCTACCCAAGGACAAATCCTGCCCTCGCTTTAAAGAGCAACAGGATATAAGGAAACTAGCCGCCTTCAAGAATGTATCGATTAAAGAAGCTTCCGGGATCTATTACAAAGAAGCAAAAATTGCAAAAGCTGGCAATAGGACGGTTGATGTGAATCATCTTATTAGATCTTCTCAACCTTCTACTTCGACGATAATGGCAAGCATGCCTCATATGCATTATTCGAACTTTCCTCTTTTAGGAGATGTTGACTTGGACTCCCCTCTAGGACCTGGCCCAAATGAAAGATACAACACAGCGGGTTTTTCTTATAATCAATGTGCCTCTAAACCAAAAGCTCCCACCATGAACTCCCTTCGGGGTAATACAAAACGCTCTTCAAGTCAATCTACCCAACAACCATGGAATAATCCTACGAGATCCCATACTTTGGCTCCAAAGCCAGCTAACATGTCATCTTCAGCAAACAATTGCCCATCTGTTCAATCTGACTTCAGAAGTGACACCTCTAACCCTCATCTGGCTTTTGTGCCGGCTAACCTACAATCAAACTGTTCGTTCCCTCAACCCACTTCAACCCAGCCCCCTAACTTGCCACCAAATTTTGTTCAGACCTTAACCCAAATCTTCTCTTTCTTGACCCATCTTGTCACACAGTTTGAACCAATGCTTTCTTCTATGAGTAGTATTCAACTATTCTCTCCAATTACAGCACCCTCGTCCGTATCTCAATCACAAAGACGCGATTGAATAAATTTTCCCATCCTCCTACAAGTGCTCTTTTTCTTATCTCATTATGGCTAAACTATCTACACTAAAAATCATTCAATGGAACTCTCGTAGTGTTCTTAATAAGAAAGGTTGTTTAGAAAAAATTATGCATGAATATGACATAATTCTGCTCTGCGAAACTTGGTTAAAACCTAAATCCAATTTCTCACTTAGGAATTTTAACATTATCCGGAAAGATCGTGAATCTCCTCAGGGAGGTGGTCTGTTAATTGCAATTAAGAATGATATTCCTTTCAAACTTACCACTATTTACAATGTTGAGGATAAACTGGACACCTTGGCTGTCAGTATACCCACCGATCTTGGTCCTTTACTGATTGCTAATATTTATAGGAACCCCAGAGCTGGAGCCCAGGACATTGATTGGACTGATTTTTTGGAATCTACTGTCAATTATTCAAATATCTTTCTGGCAGGTGATTTTAATTGCCACCATATCTCGTGGGGCTGTGCCCGTTCATGCCCAGAAGGCATCAATCTTTATGAGGAGGTTAATAACTTCTATTATAAGATTCTCAATACAGGAGCTTCCACCCTTCGTACAGGACCAGACCAAGCTAAATCAGCCATTGATCTTACAATAGTTTCTAATGATTTAAGCAGAAGGTGTAGCTGGAAGACTTTAATGGATAAAATGAGCAGTGATCATCATCCAATTGTAACTGAAATGGACATCCCATGTCCATACTATCGATTTTTCTCACATAAATACAACCTCAAGAAAGTTAAGTGGAGTACTTTTCGAGAGGAACTAAATTCTGCTCATAAAAATAACCCCTTGCATGTAACGGGTCCCGTAAATATTCTTAATGCCTATTACGATCTTTTTGGCGATATTGATGCGGCGCTCCACAAAGCAGGACCCAATATTGGTAGGAAACCTCCTAGGAATAGGAACTACCCCTCTTCTCCACCTTGGTGGAATGATGAATGCAATAGAGTAACGCGAGTAAGATTAGCTAAATTTAAAAAATATTTGCACACCTCTAGCTATGAAAATTACATTGAACATAAAAGATACGACGCTTTTGCTACGAAAACTTTTAAACTAACAAAAATAAATGGCTTTCACTCGTATTGTGAAACTCTTTCTTTCGACACTCCTTTGACCAACGTCTGGTCAAAAATCAATGGTTTTAAATACAGGAAATTGAACCCCCCTTCACCTACCACTAGTCCCGTCAACTTAGAGGTTTCTTCTCAAATGGAGGAATATATGGACCAACTTATCAATAATTCTAGAGAAATTAATGTTGACGTACCGGATATTCCTAACTTCATATTTCATGACAACGAAAGTCCTCTTATATCTTCTGGAATTAACTCTCAATTTATAAATAACTTGAACAATACAATCTTCAACTCTCCTTTTAATATGGATGAGCTACTAATAGCCTTAAAAAATTCTAAAGCCAAATCTTCTCCTGGTCTGGACAAGATAAGCTTTGAGGTACTTCAAAATTTACCAACTCCGACGCTTGAACGTCTTTACTCATATATAATCTTATATTAGATGAGGGCCTATTCCCAGATACTTGGAAAGAATTTCTAATTTTTCTCCTGCCAAAGGGCGGAGGCAAATTTAGACCGGTATCCTTGGCCTCCTGTTTCCTTAAATTAATGGAAAAATTGATTTTAATGCGTCTTAATAATTGGCTTGAACACAACAACCTACTTCCTCCAACACAGTTTGGTTTCAGAAAAGGACGATCCTGCGCTGATAGTCTAGCTATTCTATACACAGAGCTTCATACAGCCATGGCAATGGATGCCTATTCTGCTTGTCTCTTCCTAGATATCAAAGGAGCTTTCAACAGGTCCATTAAGCTAGCACCTCCACAATCGAATTTTGGAATTTTTAATAGCTCAGAATTTTGGGCTTTTTTAGGGCTTTTTTTGGGCCCCAATTAAAATTTTTGGGCTCCTTTACTTTTTTCAAAAAATCAATTTTCTTGTGGAGGTGCTAGTTTACATTAAGCTAGCACCTCCACTTCCTAAAAACACAAAATGATGAAAATGCAATTCCACCAGAATTTTGGGCTTTTTTTGGGCTCTTG
>CAKNXH010054333.1:0-28727 GCA_932178445.1 Andricus quercusramuli
ATATAGAGTCAATTGTCGAAAATGAGAAGTGCCGCATATATTGGAACTTCATATTCTCGACAATTGTTTCTGTTGCGCACTTGAGGCCTGACATGGTTCTTCTTGACTTCGAGAAACGAACCATGTTCGTTATCGAATTTTCGGCACCAGCTGAAAAAAACGTCATAGCGAAGGAGAAAGAAAAGAAAGAAAGGTATAAATACCTTATGAGGGAGTTGCGACGGTTATACCCGGAATATTCTGTTAAGCTAATTGTCCTGATCATTGGCGCTCTTGGAGGTGCCAAGGTTTCACTTGTTAATAGCCTGAAAAGCATCCCTGCGTGTCAACAAAATGCTGAGACACTTGCAGGGAGAATGCAGAAGGCGGTCGTCCTTGGGTCGCTCCGTGTCCTCAGGGTGCACGAGACTTTCGCCGGATCATCGTATTGAGTTCGCGCAGACTGTAACCACCCATCTCACGGTCGTGAGATGTGGTTACAGCTGAAATTTTTACCGCGATTTCGCTGGGAGCGGGTGCAATTTTTCAGATTAGCACCCGCTCCCGGCGAAATTCTGCGGTTGTCCTTATGACAAACATTTAACTATATATATTATGTAAGTCTTAATCAATGAGTTAATAACTCACAATACTTAAATTTCTTATAAAAAACTCGTCATTAAGATCTTCCTTTATTTCAAGGTGGAGATCTAGATGTAGAGTTTCACTGTCCGAGAGTGACCAGTGCTTAATTATTGACAGATTAATTAGTAGATTATTGTGTAGTTATCTCAACCTTCGGAAGTTATTCTCATCCCTGTTTCGGAGTCCAAGATTTCGTTAAAAACGAAAAATCCTTTTTATTTAATTATTTTTAACATGTAAGTTGGTGTCCTTCAGGACGTAACAACTCTATGAAGAACAACTGTTGTAATTTTTAACCAAAAGAACCAATAGTTATGGCCCAAAATGAGCTCCTGAAAATCGCAATTTCTTACCTTTTTAGTCGAAACCCATCATTTTTGTAGATAAAAAAATAACACTTCTAATTACTTTTTCCATAAACACATTTTTTAATGCTCTTCTTATAGACTGAATATTAAATGTCCCAAATTTCATTATTTTATTACAATAATTTATATGTACAATTCAACAATGAAGAAAAATACAGGTTTTTCTATGTTAAAGTCTATAAGAAATTGATTAACGATGCGCTAGTTCAATTATTTTTTCAAAAATCTAAAAAAAAAAATAAACAAGAGTTTTTCCACTATGAAGATTCCACTATGAAGTATTGGATGGCCCAAATGTTGAAAATATGTTATTTTGAACTACCCTAATATATACATATATATGTGTGTGTGTGTGTGTGTGTGTGTGACCGGATAGACGCGACTTTTAGGAGAGAGGGAAGACTGACGAATTATTCCCTCTCCACTTACCACTACATTATGATGAGGAAAGAGATAGGTCGTAGACGCGGCTCACGGACGTGTATAGCTGAGACGCGGAGATGTAGTGGTGAGTGGTGGGAGGTGCTTCACGGGATCTTGAGCTCTCGAGCGAAAGCCTGATTTCTCGGGTACCTGAAAACTCAATTATTAGCAATAATAACGCTCGAAAATTTCTTTCGACGGTTTTATTGAAAGAAGCAACTAAAAAACTATCGAAAGTTGTAAAAACCTTAATTTAGATTTTTTTTAGAGTAAGCCCCCTTTCTTCGGCGCACATCACACAGACATATATATATTTAAAAAAAAGTTAAACAACCACCGCAGGGTACCACTAAGAGCAACTGCCATCTAAAAAGAACATGTCAATAGCCCCCAGTAGAACCGCGGTAAAATATACCTATGGCCACGTCTCACATCCGTCAGATGGGTGGTCACAGGGCACGAAGAAATCACAACGACAGGCCGGCGAAACCCTCGTGTGTCTTGAGGACACGAAGCGAGCCAAGGATGACAGCTTTCTGCATCCATCTCGCAAGTGCCTTGGCATATTTTTGGCACGCGGGTATGGCTTTAAAGTTACGAGCCAGTGATAATTTAGCACCTCCAAGAGCACCTATCACAAGGACAATTACTCGTACTGAAAATTTTGGGTACAGTCGTTGCAGCTCTCTTTTAAGGTCTTGATACCTCTCCTCTGTCTCTTTCTCCTTTGCAGTGATGTTGTATTCGGACGGAGCCGAGAATTCGATCACGAATATTGTTCGTTTCTCGAAGTCTTGGAGAACAATGTCAGGCCTCGAGTGCGCAACGGAGACTGCTGCCCGAAAATCGTAGTTCCAGAAAATCTGGCACTTCTCGTTTCGGACAATTGACTCTATATCCCTTGGAGCGTTCGGCAGGGCAGGGTTGCGACCAACACTGTAAGAGCGACAAAGGTGGTAATAAAGTACTCTTAGGGCCGCATTATGTCTATAGGTATACGTTGTTCCTGCGTGGGTCGGACACCCCGATATTATGTGTTCTAGGTACTCAACGTGTGCATGACATGCTCTGCACCTATCATTGGGAACTTCTTGACATAAAATGTGGGCGCGGTATGCTAAGGTGGAGATTACACTGTCCTGGCATGCGAAAATGAAGCCCTCTGTACCTGAATTGAGCCCTGATGATTCGAGGAAAGCAAAAGTTTGCTCCTTTGACAAGGACTGTTTTTCTACATTTCTGTGAACGTTTCCGTGCATATGCTTGTCGAGTAGCTCTTGGTGAAATTTTCTAACCTCTGCTTTCTTTACTTCGGCTTTTAGACGTGAAGCATCTAGATGGAGTAGTGCACTTTCCTCACTTCTGATGTTGAAATTCAGGCCAAGGGCCTCGGCAGCTTGCTCCGCGGCTTTGTAAAGGAACGCTCCTTCGCCAATCATCTCGTGGTTTCTGACCATCTTTAGGAGAGGATCTCTGCCATTCGCAACGATGTAAGCTGTACTTAAAACAATTTGGTTATGAAGACATTGGAGATTCAGAAGTCCGCGTCCGCTTTGACGGCGTGAAATGTATAATCGCGGAACTGACGAATTGATATGCAAGCTTTTATGCATATGCATGATCTTACGCATGGTGACATCAAGGGCCATAAGCTGGTTCTTCGTCAATTGAAACACCCCAAACGAGTAGAGTAGAACCGGGACGGCAAGCATGTTAGTCGCAGATACCTTGTTCAACGCCGACAGATTGGAAGACCAAATCTGTCTAAGAAGATGCTTCTATCTGCTTCGGAGAGACTCCTTCACTGTTGTTACGTCCTGAATGCGGCTTTGAGGCACGCCCAGGTATGTATAGGTCTCTCCAGTGTTAAGATGTCTAATAACAATTATATCTACAAGCTCAGGGTCCTTGGGAACGCCAGTAATCTTTCCTTTCTTTAAATGAATTTTGGCACACTTGTCCAAACCAAAGTCCATCCCAATCTCTCCTGTGTAGTTCTTGACGATATTTATAGCAGTTTGAAGTTTGCTTTTACCAGCGGCATAGATCTTCAGGTCATCCATATAAAATACATGGGTTACCTTATGCTCACGCCGATTAGTGTCGCCACAGAGGTATCCAGGAGAATTTCGTAGTGCGAGAGATAGAGGCAGAAGTGTGATGCAAAAAAGCAAAGGGCTCATACTATCCCCTTGAAAGACGCCCCTCTGGAAGGTGACCTTTGTTCGTCGTCAGACGATGATTCCTAGATGAGATGGTAAATCTAGTTTTCCAAAGAGGCATCAGTCTCTCTATGCATCTCACTATGTGTGGATGTACCTTCAAGCTTTCCAACAGACAGATGATAAGTCTGTGAGAGGTTGAATCGAAAGCTTTCCGGTAGTCAATCCAGGCCATTGACAGGACGCGCTGATGGGCGGCAGCGTCTTTACAGACACACCTGTCAATTAGCAGGTTCTCTCGACAGCCTGCTACACCTTTTTTCGAGTCTCGTTGTTCGTACATCTCTCGCCATACAGGCTCAATTCGTCCGACGATCCTGTTGTTTAGGACAGCTGTAAAGATCTTATACAGTGTGTCCTAACACCAGCCACTGCGGAATGGGCGTCTCCGACTTTAAATATGAGGTGAATATGCGGGCCAAATGTTGGTGTATAGAAGTAAAATGCTTCCACCAAAAGTTCTTGATACAATCTGGTCCAGCAACGGAAAAGTTCTTCGTCCCTCTAAGTGCTTTTTTCACCTCTTCGGCAGTGAGTGATGGGCACTCCTCCTCAGATTTTATGAGGCTGTCGCAAAACTCCTTGAAGCGGATGATATTGTCAGTATCTTCTTTCAACTCTAGTGTTTTCGGGATCTTGTACACATCTCTCCAAAAAGTCTCTACCTCCTTGGGCTTGGGTGGATTTTTTACAGAAACAGGGGGATCACTGAAGATGCGTGATGGGTCAGCAAGAAACTGTTGATTCTCCCTGTTCCATCTCTCCCTCTTCTGTATCCTCCTCCTTGCGTCAGATAACAGCCTTATTTTGTCAACAATATGCTGCTTGATTGTCAGCAGCTTTGACTTGTTCAGTGTGTGATTCAAGGTCCTTAGTTCTTGGGTGAACTTTCGAACCCTTTGCGTGAACGGTCTACCAGATGTTATGTAGTCAATCACACATTGAACACGGGACGCATTCTGTCTAGCCCATCCAATTTTCTTGTTCAGTTGATGCAAGCGTCTTCTGGTCTTCTGATCCATCGTCGGTTTCGGCCTTCGATTTGAATCAGCCAAAGCTCTCGCAGCACCATAAACTGAGCAATTGATGGTCCAGAGGTCGGACTCTTGCGAGATATCTCCACGAAGGGAGGCATCCATTTCAGCCAGATCTTGGGGCTTAAGAGGAACTTGTATGTTGATGTTCCTCCTTGTACTGAAATTGCGATCATCTTCCAGAAGGTGCCTGCTTTCTGCGGTTGGTCTTAATGTCGTTTCATCTTCGTCTGCAGCTTGTTCAAGCAGCGGTTGAGGAAGCGCTCCGCGTACATATCCATTTTTCCGGAGGTAGTCGGCTTGATTTCGCAAAGACTGATGCGAAACGTATTGAAGCTCTGGGTGTTTCTGGCACCACAGAGTATGCATACGCGCCATAAAGCCTCCGCGAACAGGGATAATACTGGCATCGTAGCAGTCTAGCACGTTATTCTTAAGTTGATCCGTCCACTGAATGTGGGTGTTTCGCCGTTTCGTCGTCGTGTTTCCATCTAAATTATTTTCAGCACCCCGAACTCTAGGATGATCGGCATTGTTTGCCGATCCATTGTCGGGTGCTCTGCGCGTTCGATCGTTTTGAACCGCATCTACAACATTTTGGTGGTTTGTTGGTTTCATTGTTGTTCCCACGAGCAGCTAGGGAAAGGGTTTGTCAATCCTTGTAGAGCCCCGCGTGCAAGGATAAGGCTGATACTCTGAGACGTCGCCCGGTATCCCAGAGTCACCGTTAAAGACACCTCACCCAGGTGCCATGCAGCTTTCGGCACGGTTCTGACACTTTCGCTTAGGGGTTATTCCTTCGGGACCCTCCCTGGACAATTGTGCGCGACTGCTTATTAATTATTGTAACCATATTCAGCAGAAACCCTTGGTACGGGGACCCTCTATCCGCAACCCGAGGACGCGTTCGGTGGCTTTGTCATAAGCCCTTCTATTCTACTCCAATATATATATACATATATATATATATATATATATTTATATATAGTTATGTATGTATGTATAGTTATATATAGTTTCGGTTTCGATTCCTTTGGAATAGAACCCGATGGAATAACCCCTAAGCGAAGGCGTAAGAACCGTGCCGAAAGCTGAATGGCACCTGGACGATGTGTCTTTAACGGTGACCCTGGGATAACGGGCGACCTCTCAGAGTATCAGCCTTATCCTTGCACGCGGGGCTCTACAAGGATGGACAAACCCTTTCCCTAGCTGCTCGTGGGAACAACAATGAAACCACCAAAACACCAAAATGTTGTAGATGCGGTTCAGAATGATCAAACGCGCAGAGCACCCGTCAATGGGTCGGCAAACAATGCCGATCATCCTAGACTTCGGGGTGCTGAAAATGATTTAGATGGAAACACGACGACGAACCGGCGAAACGCCCACATTGCGTGGACGGATCAACTTAAGAATTACGTGCTAGACTGCTACGATTCCAGCATTATCCCGGTTCGCGGAGGCTTTATTTTACCTCATATTTAAAGTCGGAGACGCCCATTTCGCAGTGGCTGGTGTTAGGACGCACTATACTCCTACCGAAAAGAGGTAACTTGTCCAGACCAGAGAATTACAGGCCAATAACTTGTTTAAACACACTGTATAAGATCTTTACAGCTGTCCTAAACAACAGGATCGTTCGACGAATTGAGCCTGTATGGCGAGAGATGTACGAACAACGAGGCTCCAAAAAAGGTGTAGCAGGCTGTCGAGAGAACCTGCTAATTGACAGGTGTGTCTGTAAAGACGCTGCAGCCCATCACCGCGTCCTGTCAATGGCCTGGATTAACTACCGGAAAGCTTCCGATTCAACCTCTCATAGACTTATCATATGTCTGTTGGAAAGCTTGAAGGTACATCCACACACAGTGAGACGCATAGAGAGATTGATGCCTCTTTGGAAAACTAGAATTACCATCTCATCTAGGAATTATCGTCTGACAAGAAACAACGTCACCTTCCAGAGGAGCGTCTTTCAAGGTGATTCCGTGAGCCCTTTACTTTTTTGCATCACACTTCTGCCTCTATCTCTCGCACTATGGATATGGATGAGCTGAAGATCTATGCCTCTGGATGCAGAAAGCTCTCATCCTTGGGTCGCTTTCGATTCTCAAAACACCCGAGGGTTTCGCCGGCCTGTTGTTGTGTTTTCGTCGTGCCCTGTGACCACGCATCTCATGGTTGTGAGACGTGGCCATAGGTGTGTTTACCGCGGTTCTAAATGTCAATAGCGCTATTGACATTTTTTAGATGGCAGTGTCTCTTGGTGGGACCCTGCGGTGGTTGTTCAACGCTTTTCTTTCAAATTATGTATATATTATATAATAAACAAATATATATATATTATAACCTTATTTTTACTGATTGACTAAATTCTTATTTATCCCACTAACACTTGGACTCAAAATGAGTCCAAGAAATGCCTGAAGGGTACCAGGTAGTTTTCCGCAATTAAAACTACCAAAAAAAGTATTAATCTTTACGATCAAAAAGTGCAGTTTGGCCGTTAACTCCAGCAGAGGGGCGGAGTAAGGGGATGACGCAGTGCGAGGTGATGTCACATAAAACACCACATATTAATTTAACCAGGTTTAATATTACGAACACTGACTCGACTCCGTGACCTTGACCGAGGTCAGCAGTTGACAAATTTCAACGGCGTGTGTCTACTGACTCGACACACGACATTGAAACAATGCAGTGAACTACGTACAAGAACAAAAGGATTTGATTAAGATGTGACCAACCAAGCATCAATCTTCCTCCGCGGGCTCGTCATCTCATTTTTGGTTAATTTTGATCTCCACTGTAAAGTTTCTCCTCAAATGTTTCCCTTCGGTTGACAGCTGAAGTGTTCCGCTCCAGTTTAGAATAAAGAATGAATTTTTAGAGTGGCGTCCCCGTTCTCCCTCTCATAGGAGTCGGAGCGCCATACGAGTATGAGCGTAGAACAACAGAGTGAGAGGACGAGCGAAGGAAGAGGACAACTGCCAGGTTCGGTAACCCACAGCGTGGTGGCGCATAGTCGTGGTGCGTTCTGTGTCACGCTGGCTGGCTCGGCTCACCGCGCGCTTGCTCCTAGTTTTTCCGAGCGCTCTTGTACGTGCGGGAATCACGTCCACTACGCATGCGCCAGAAAAATCTTCTGTTCTTAGTCCCCGGCGACAGCAGATCTCCAGTGCAGGCACCCTCGTATGAACTGACAGTTGTTGTTATTGTTCTGTGGGTGGTAGATCAACCCTTGTCACTCGAGTTGAAATATGAAATGAAGAAAATAATACGAATAAAAAATTAGCAGAAATATTAAACTTACGATAAATTGTAACCCCGTGGTCTGGCAAGTATTGGTTCCGGTCGGACGACCTAACATCTAATTTCGTAATTGAGTGTCGAATTTAAGTTCTTAGTTTTAACATCTTTAGTTGGTTATAGCCGTCGAACTCTCATGTTCTAGGCTAATACTTCCTCTACAATTTTCAAGTTTTTCATTCGATTTACTTACTTAAGTCTCGGTTAGAATAAAAGAATTCTTACAATTTAACATTTCCCTTAAAGGCTAGCCATAGAACTCTTATATTCTTGGCTAGTATCGTGACTGTTATTAGAAAGGCTGTGATTGTGATTCGTGACTCTAAACTCATATCCCACATCAAATTTGGAAACTAAATTTTAATATTTTCAACTTTATTTGTACGGGGTACAAATTACCCCGTCATAATATATATATACAGCGAGAGGGAGAGATTTTATTCAATTTAAATTTGACAAGATTAAAGTTACGACGAGACTAAGACGACCGGGTGACGAGCAGGTGGTTCAAAAAATGCAGTATTGATTAGTGTTTCTAGAACCTTCTACTATGTTCTTTTATAAATTGTGCATGCGTAAGCATTTGTGAACATTATATTGATTAAACAAGAATATACTCAAGTGGAGCGAGTTTGACCCTTTATCTTCCCAGAGCCTTTTACTGCATAAATGAAGTACACTGTATTGATTTATATAGAGAAGATATGTGCACCCTGCATTTATGCAGGGTACCTTACAACAAATATAAATGATAACATTTTTCAATATTTGTTACACGCTGGCTATATCAGCGGCAGTCTTCTTTAAAAGGTACAAATAATAAATCGTGTTAAACGTTACCCAAAAAACTGACACTTTCGAACGACTGTAGCGGTACCGGCAAAACAACTGGCAAGTAGACTTTCGCGTATTTTTCAGTAGCAATAACTAGCCCTCAAACAGACGGACCGACTGGCACATCGTTTCCAACACCGTCCCCACAACTGGACCAGCCACCACGCTTGCTGATCCCAGTAGCGTTTACCTAACCCAAGGTACGCATTCCACCAAGCTCTAAACACACAATGCCCACCCGTCTAGAACAAGACGCGTACCTCCAATGTAAATAGTATTAGCAATAAACCTTTTACTTTAATTTTTAAATCAGTTAGTTTTTCCTTTTTTAAATTAGTTTCTCCTTCCCATTTATTGAAATACGTTTGAATCAGTCTCAACCCATAGACTGCCCTCGAATTCGCGCTTAACGTTGGGCATGAGAAAAAAGATAACATACTTTTCGTCCCATCTGCTGCTTTGCATACTCCCCGTATAAATAATGTCCCCTTCATTTGGAGTACGCGTTACTCTCGTAGAGTTTCACCAACAGGATAATCCATACCCTAGAAATATTTTCCAGAGCACGGAATTTCCCTCCGCCCCCGAACAACTCCTCATTAAAGAATTTAGGCCCCGCTATGAACATGGCCACCCGCGCACACAAACTAACCCCTATGAGAAATCAAGGCCCTGTGAAAGACTATCCATTTTAAAGAATCAGCTTTCTGCGGTAAACCCACCGGATGTAAATAATTCCCCCTTCCCTTGGCGAATCAACCCTTTAGTGGAAAATCCACCTTCACATGAAATCCACTCTCAGTGCTAAATCAGCCGCACAAAAAAGTCATCTTGTTGTGAATGTCAGTGGTGCAACTTCACACGGCAACACGTTGAATTATTTTAACATCCTTCAAATATTTTAAAGAATCTCTTAAGCCTTCTATATTCTCTGAATTCTACTGAATTCTTCTGAATTGTCTGAATTCTTTTTAATTCTCTGAAATGTTTTAAATTATCTGAATTCTTTTGTATTCTGTTAATTCCTTATGAATTCGTTTGAATTCCGTGAATTCTTTTGACCTCTATAAATTCTTTTGCACTCAGTGAATTCTTCTGAATTCTCTATCATAAATTCTTTTAAATTCTCTGCATTCTTCTAAATTCGCTGAATTCTTCTGAATTCCCTAAATTCGCTGAATTATTCTGAATTCCTTAAATTCTTTTGTATTCTCTGAATTCTTCTTAAATTTTCTGAAGTCTTCAAACTGTTCTTAACTTGTTGAATTCTCACGATACCACTGCATTTTTTAAATGTATTTTAATTATCTTAAAATCATTAGAATACATATTAGAATACAAAATTCTCTGAATTCTTCTCATTTTTTATCAATTCTCTTAAAATCTTTACAATGTAACGTGAATTATTTTGAATTTTTCCGAGTCTTTTGTATACTCTAAGTTATCTAAAATATTTTTAGTTTTCTGAATTCATTTGAATCCTCTGAATTCTTCTGAAATTCTCAGAATTCTTTTGAATTATCTGAAGTCGTTTGAATTCTCAGAATTATTTTTAAATTATGTTAATTCTGTTTAAATTCTTTTGAATTATCTGAATCTTCATAAATTTCTTTCAAACAATTTAATCATCTTTAATTATTCGCTTTTCTTATGTTACTTGTAATTAAATGTCATTAGCCAAATAATCGTACACACACCTCCAACTAATAATTTTTGAATAAAATCCTTACCCATAGGGTTTTTTTTACTTTACCTAAATAGGTTTCACTAATTAAAGAATTTAATGAAAAGCCTCGTCAAACATAGTCGACCAGGATGTTTGTCTCAGATGAAAATGCTACCCAAAAAAAGGGATCTTAAAAATTTTACATACATGCGTGTATGTATGTATACCATTAAGCCATTTCCCTTTCGGGGTAGTCGTGACACTACCCGATTCGGGTAGTGTCCACGACGCCAAAATCACGCATTAGTATTATTCCCGAATGGTCACCCATCCAAGAACTAACCGCGCCCAACACTGCTTAACTTCAGGGATCTAACGAGAACTCTGGTTTTTTCAGCGTGGTATGTTTGTTGGCGTGCAAAACTAAAAACTGATTCAGTCCTAATTAGGTGATTACTCATTGCAATTCACCATTTAAGTAGTTTTTCTTCCAAGGAAACAAACAGGTATGGCTTCGTTTTGACGTGTGATTAGAATTATCTTCGCTGATTACTAAAACCTCTCGATTTCTGAAAATAATTTATTACTTTTGATGGCATGATTGAAATTCATGTTCTAAAAGTATTTCAGGTAGTTCTTCAAACAGGGAAGACAACAGACAAAGTCCCAATTTTACGATAAACTTGGATAAAGGACAACTTTGACGACAAATTCTTACCTACTTTTAAAAATATGCCAAATGCCACCGAAACTGAAATTTAATTACACTTTTAATGTTTGTCAGAAAATAATGCATCACGTCAGGTGGCGTGATTGGAAGTGATATTTTAAAAGTATTTCAAGTAGTTTTTCAAAGAAGAAAGACATCAGAAGAAGTTTCATTTTGACGACAAACTCTTATCTTTTTTGAATAAGAGGCCAAATGCCTTCGAAGTTGGAAACTATTTACACTTTTCAGGATTTGTAAAGAATAATGCATTACTTAAAGTGGCTCGATTTGAATTGGTGGTTTAAAAATATTTTCAGTAGTTTTTTGTTATGGTAAACCTCATGAAGCCGGGCAACTAAAAGTCATTATCGAACACCACTTAAAAATAAAGATGCGCTATTCCCTTCTGGAATAGGTGGGATTTATTTTTGATCCCTTTTTACTAGAGGACATTTTTCTCGGAATTCATGAAAATAACTCTGAGCTTCGAAAAACTAAAATATGATACCATCCACTGCTGACTACACAACCGCTTAGGTTAAATAATAACTAAGATAATAATAACCTTGGATTCATTCATCAAATAAAATCTGAGATAATTGTTTGGTTATTACAACCACTTAAAGTCAATTCAGTCAATCTGAAATACAGGAAGCCTAAGGGGCAGCACTTGAATGTTTTGATTTATTTGATTTTGAAATAAATAGAAACATCAATTAAGCTTTATAGATAATCGGCAGAGAATTTCCGAATAATTTTGATGACTTACTGGCAAATAATTTATTGATTATTTATTGATTATTTATTGATGATGGCAAATGATGTATTCGACATTGAATAAAATAGACAAATGAATTCAGATTTATAGATAACCGACCGAGACTGTTCCGATTTTATTTCTGAAATAAAATTAGAAAACATTTCGTCGATTATTATAGCCATTCAAAATTAAATTAATCAACTTGAAATACAGGGAGTCTAGACAAGCCTAACGGCCAGTCGAAACCTCCCCAAAGGTTCAAGCTGCAAGCCTAAGGACCAGCACATGAATGTTTTCGAATGATTGATTTCATTTTGAATTTAACAGAAAAATTAGGTTAGGATAAATAATAACTGAAAAGAAACTCTTCTGATTTTATTTCTGAAATAAAGTTAGAAAATATTTCCTCAGTTATTAAAAATATTCAACATCAATTCAATCAATCTGAAATACAGGGAGTCTAGGCAAGCCTAACGGCCAGTCGGAACCTTCCCAAAGGTTCAAGCTGTAAGCCTAAGGGCAAGCAATTGAAAGTTTTCAAATGATTTATTTGATTTTGAATTAAGCAGAAAAAATAGGTTAGGATAAATAATAACTGGAAGAAACTATTCTGATTTTATTTTGGAACCAAATTATAAAATATTCCCTCTGTTATTAAAAACATTCAACATCAATCTAATCAACTTTGAATACAGGGAGCCTAGACAAGCCTAACGGCCAGTCGAAACCTCTCCAAAGGTTCAAGCTGCAAGCCTACGGGCCAGCATTTGAATGTTTTCAAATGATTTATTTGATTTTGAATTGAAATAACTAACATGAATTCAGGTTTATAGATAACCGACAGAAACTTTTCCAGTTTTATTTCTGAAATAAAATTAGAAAAAAAATTTCGTCGATTATTATAGCCATTAAAAATTAATTCAATCAACTCGAAATTCAGGGAGTCTAGACAAGCCTAACGGCCAGTCGAAACCTCCCCAAAGGTTCAACCTGCAAGCCTAAGGGCCACCACTTGAACGATTTCGAGTTCTTCATTTAATTCCGAATGAAACTGAACTAATTCCCTTCTGATTCAGGACTAAGGGAGTGTCTCCGACTGCTATTTATTCAATAATGCTCAGGGATAATTCTTTAGTTAGAATAATCTCATTACATTGGAATTATTAATCGAAAATGCAAGGAGAATAGACAAGTCTAACGGCCAGTCGAGTCCTCCCCTAAGATTCAAGTTGCCAGCCTAAGGGCCAGCTCCTGAATGATTTGCGATTAATGATTTCAGTTTAAGAATTCAAGAAAGGAGTTAGTCTAGTTTTTGTTATTCATCCAAGGGCATTCTGATTTTGTGCATACTACATAAAATTAGAACTACCCCAGACCCTAGGCGCACTGATGCCTCCCTTCGTTTCCGGTTTAACGGTCGAGCACGAAAGTCAGCCCCCCACTGGAATTAGCATATTTTCTCTTGCATTCCGTGGCGGTAACGTGGGCTTGTCTCTGTGCGCCATTTGTCGACCTTAAATTCATTTTGAAAGAGGCGCCCTGGATAGGGTTCACCAGGTATGCCCCGATTGACTACACAGTAGCAGGATACAGCTTGCGAACGATAGGCTCAATACAAATAACCGTGTTCGGCACAACCCTGTCCTTTGAAGTGATATCCTCACTGACCCCCCTAGGACACCCGAGGGTTAATGGAATCTTGGGGCAAGTGCCCATAGAGTCTCTGTGACTGTAGGGACTAATTAAAAATGAACTAACTATAGAACCGACTGCTAATCTGTCCCCAGCATGAATAGCATGCAAAATTTGTGATTTAAACTTTAAAAGGAAAATTTAAACCTAGGGGGGGAAGACAAGTAAAGTGACGCCCAGAATTGCCTAAACAGCAATTATTAGCTGAAAGTTTTCTGGCCGACAAGCTACTTGTCCACGAAATTAAGGAAGTAGTACAACCCTTTGGGGAAAGAGTTAATGTCCCCGTGCACATCCGCTTTGTAAATTCTCCGCCGCCGAGAGAGGAGCATGTCTTCACGGAAATCGAGAGTCCCTGCAAATTCGATTGTATATTTACCACCTTGTTAAATAACGCGCAACAAAAGTTAGATAGAATAAAATCGCGGAATAGCAAATAAGAGACGAAAACAGAACCCATCGCTTCCTCTTCCGATAGCGAAATAGAAGTAATTGCTGACATTTCAATCATCCGAAATCCCTCTAATTGCGGAATAGATATCGAAGAGGAAATCTGGAAGGAAATTGCTCAAAGAGAAATAGACGGTTACTCTAAATCGCTCTCAGAGTTAGAAAACAAATGAAAAGAGAATCGTCGATTTCCCTAAGAATAAGAAGAGTTAGTACGATTGAATTCATGGGACTCCCTTCGATTTCCGGAAAGAATACAAGGATCATACCAAGAGCTTTGCATGATAATTTATTGTACTGTTATCCGAATGTATTCCTTTTCTTTTCTATTAAAGTGCCTGACTTTTACATAGTGTACCTTCGCCACCCCTATATTGATTTAATTACTTACACTCGGTAGGAGGTAAGACTCAGTGGATCACTGAAGAAAAAAAATCACGGTCACTGAACAGGCAAGAGAATTTTTGCACCACGACAAAGTTTTTCGCTCACTTAAAAACTGACCGAGAACTCTCTCTACAATTATTGGGCGTAAAATCCCATTTTAAACTGAAGGATGAATAATGCTGAACGGCGAAACGAATCCGATCCCCCAACTAAATCAAAGTACCCCACTTTTCCGAGGTGCAACCCCCAATATAACTAATCCAAACACCGGATTACCAAACATGGACATGAGTGCGGCTATGGCTTCTGCATTGGAAGGGTTGACCCTACAACAATGCGCTTTCCATATCCCCACTTTTGACGGCAGAAAACCCCCCATGAAAGACCTTATCCAAGATGTAGCAAACGGTTCGGTGTACGTGAATAAAACCTCTGAACCCGCCTTTGTGAAGGTAGTCCTTAGTAAGTTGAAGGGGATTTCCAGGGAAAGCGTGAGGGATAAAACCTTTGATGAAATACAAGACCTGACTACCCATCTAAAGAAACGGTTTGCTCCTACGATGAAGTATCAATGGTACTTTGAATCAATAGTCAATTTGCGAATGAAGAAAACGGAGAGTGTTAGTGACTATTATGACCGTACCTTGGGGCTACTTAGTGAAGCAAAACACTCTGTAGACGAGAGATACACGTCACCAGACTATAACACGAAGATGATGATGAAACCTGTAACAGATTGTGCCTTGGACGCCTACATTCGTGGGCTACCCGATGACATGGCCACCTTCGTAGAAACTCGCAACCCTAAGGATTTGCATGAAGCCTACGAGCATGCGCTGCATGTTGAAGAAAGACAACGCTATGCTGACAGAGTAAACGCAACTTCGGTCTCCGTCTATCACTTATCCCGACATAACGAACCCAGTCCAGAGCGCACAAGATCACCTTGCCCCTTCTCGAGGCAAATGGACGGAAATAAAAAACAACGCAGAATGGAGAAAGTGAATAGTGTGACAAACGTTACTCAAGCTAGTACAACTCCACCTTTTGAATACCCCTTTTACAGCCCTGCGCACCGATCCAACAACTCTCTATATCCACCCGTTTACCCGTTTCAAAGGCCATTCCCTCCAGGCTACGGTTATCCCTATCTACTACCATACCCCCCTCTCAAGCTTACCTCCAAGATGCTGGAAGAACCAAAATTTTCATTAAACTACAAGGAGACCCGCCGTGTGGACTCAACAGCGAATCCGAATCTCAGGGAGCGTTCAAAAACAGTACAATTCCTAACCGACACTGCGGATCCTTAGAGCCGGCAGAGAAAAAGAAGACTTCCCAGTCGTTGGAGTAGCTGCTTCAGAATTCAGAGATGCGGAAGCCCATCTACTAGTAGATCCAGGTTTCGACGTTAACTTGCTAAAATGTCGAGCTTGGAAAAGCACGATAATCGTAGGGGACGATCCAATCAACATTTCCGGTATCACGACGGACCTAGTCGAAACGCTTGTTACGGTGGAAATCACCATGCTCGGTATGCCGGTCGAGTTCCATGTAGTGAAAGACTCTTTCCCTATCTCGGCTTACGGTATCATAGGTCGACCATATCTAAGGTAAGAACAAGCGCAGGTATCGTTTCGATACAATACCCTTGTTGTAATATCCGACCCAATAAAACCCGTACCGTTCGTCGATACTGAATCCATAGAAGCAAAAAGGAAACTCAGGAATGACACTAAACCTTTCCACCGAATCCTAAAATTGGAGCTCGGACTAAACAGCCAGTAGAAATACCGGTGGCGAATCGAGACCTGACGGAAGGAAACCTCGCCAGGGTAGTAAAAAACACAGATGGAATTTGCTATGCCTATGCCTATAACACCACTGAAGAAGAAGTTCAGATGGCCCTACCATCACAGGAGATAATTCCTTCTTAATACTTTAATACTGTGGGTTCGCCGGAGAAGAGTCATCCAGTTCAGATGCGGAAAATTTCCCAGAAAATGGAACATTAAAGCCAACCAAGACTCGCAGCCTGGAGAAACACTGAATATCACGAACAAAATCCGATATCAAATTCCGACGCTAGATTATGCAGTGATATCGAGGAAACCGTATCGCCATCCTCTAGACGCCACTAATGATAGTTCCGAAAAAATGGACGCATCGGGAGTGAGAAAATACCGGGTTGTTATCGACTACAGAGTTCTCAACAAAAAGGTAATCGGCGACGCGTACCCTTTACCTGATATCACCGAAATACTACATCCAATAGGACGACGCGCTATCTTACAGTCTTTGACCTGGTGAGTGGATACCATCAAGTTGAAACTCACCCAGATGACAGGGCTAAAACCGTATTTTCTACTCGGAGAGGACATTTCGAGTACATTACGAATGCCCATGGGTATAAGAAAATGCTCCAGCAACCTTCCAACGCCTTATGGGCAATGTCTTAAAGGGGTTGCTTGATACGGATGCCTTTGTATATCTGGATGATATCGTGATCTATCAGAAACTCTAGAGGAACACGATAAGAATGGTTGGAGACTCTTCAAACGACTAAGGGAAGCGAACCTCAAGCTACAACCTGACAAATTCGATTTCCTCTCTCACCGAAATCGCATATTTAGGACACATCAGCAGCAGTGATGGAGTGAAACCTAACCCAGAGAAAATTACCGCTATAAAGAATTTTTCTAGACGCAGAACTATTAAGGCGATCAGACAATTCTTGGGATTATCGGGATGTTATCGGCGATTTATCGAAGACTATGCAAAATTAGCGAAACCTTCAGCAGATTTGCTGAAAAAAGATGCTAATTTCATATGGGGATCAGAACAAAAGAGAAGTTTTCACAAACTACGGACTCACCTCTGTCGCGAACCTATTTTGCAATACCCAGATTTAAAAAAAAAACTTTAAACTAACTACCGACGCTTCGGAATACGCATTATTCATAAATAATGAGTCCCTCTGAACAACGCTATTTTCAGTCTGAAAAAGAATGTCTGGCCATTTTATATGGCGTAATGAATTTCCGCCCATACGTGTATGGACGCGAGTTCATTTTGCGGTGCGACCATGAACCCATATCCTGGATGACATCTATTGATGATCCTGGACCAAGGCTGATTCGCTCGCGCCATAGACTAAACGGCTACCAATATACTTTCGAATACAAGATGGGAAAGTTACACAGGGGAGTAGAGGCCCTATCTGGAAATCCCATTGGACTCAACAAGGAAGAAGCATCGACAGAAACTGATGACTTCACCGAGTCTGATGACTCCGCCTCTAGGCCAGCCGAACGAGTTAAGGGCTTAAAATAAAACACCTCAAATCATTCGACGCTTCCAAGTAAACCCAACAAGGACGATGGAAGAAATGATGTTAAAACTATACCCGCCGATATGACCGCTTACAGGGTCTTGCCGCTAAGACAATCCTCGACTAACGACACTACTAAGAAAGATAAGAATCCCAAAAAGGATATTAACTAACCAGAGAAATTAGGTCGAACCACTCGACCTGGAGATCAACAAGCATTGGAAGTGCCAAAAGCTACACCCGCTGGACTAAAGCCGGTACTAACTAGCTCCAGACGAAGACCATCTATTTTGAAGCCGGCCGCCGTACGTCCTAAGAGCTTAGAAGGAAGACATTCACGGCCATCCATGTCAAGCACTGAACCCGCGCCCGGGAGAAGAAGAACGGATAAGGTCCCTGAAAAATTAGATTTAGACAAAGCATATAAGCCACCTCCTTATCTAAAAATGGAGGATACTAACTAAAGTGGAATAGCGAGCCGACTCAAGGAACGAAAGAATAGAGCGAAAAGTCCCAAGCCCCTCGCACAAACCTCAGAATCTTCATCAGCCAACGAGACGTCTTCCGAAAGTGAAAAAAGCAGCGAATCAGTTTCTCCAGTATATCGAAAGAAGCATAGTCTTCTCCCGAGTATTGACCCTAAATTATCCATACCAAGGAAGGATCGACCACCTCAAAGTGCACCCCCAACCCTACTCAACCCTTGCTTCCCAAGTCTATGCGATAAAACTACGGACGTATATGTAGACGGAGCGTGCATTTATAATAAGAGCGGAGAACCGGAGGGCGGCATAGGCGTGTGGTTCGGCCACGATCATCCGTATAATATTTTCCAACACCCTACCGTGAGGCAAACAAATAATGCTGCTGAAATCCAAGCCGACACAGCAGTTGCGAGGAAAGCGATTGAAAACGGCATCAACAAACTGCGGATAAATACGGATTCCAAGTTTCTTATCGACAGTTACACCAAATGGATCCCGAACTGGGTGACAAACGGATGGAAGACCGCTGATGGCAAGCCTATTGTCAACCAGTCAGAGTTCGAAGAACTAAGGAAAGCACTAGAGAACCTTGATGTGACCTGGAACGACGTCCCTGGTCACCGAGGGATAGAGGGCAATGAGCTGGCTGATTATCTGGCACGAGCAGGAGTCAACAGAGACAATGCTGCCATAGACAATCATGCTCCAGAATCCAGTACATTCCAGAAAGAGCAGGGTGCCACTACCCCCATTAGCCATACAGATACTATAGTTTATGTCAGCCCCCCTGCCGAGAGCAGTGAAGATAGCGACGACAGCGATGACGGCCAGATGACAAAGGCATAGAAACAAAACCACTAGAACCTATAATTGAAAGGACAGCGATTCAGCTGTCCATCTCCAAATTTGACCGATCGTTGGAAGATCATCAGTCTTATTTCTGGGACAAAGAAGGACTTCAAGAAGCCCCCCCCCCCCCCTAGATGAAATCCTTCAAATAGAACGGACCCCGGTATCGGAAGGAGAGGATGACCAGGAGTTACTAATCTCCCTGCAAAACATGGATCCATGTACCGGTTCCGACAACCCCCTTCGCGCTAGAGTAAACGCATTTCTACAGTCTTTTCGTAGCCACCTTAACATGAAGAGTGATTTGGAACCCGAGGACACGGTATTAGACACAGAAAACCCACCCGAAACAAAAAATTACGGGGTATACAAGAGAAGTACGGTTCGGTTTAAGGACATAACGGAGGCTGTAGAATCTCCCATCGTAGGAACGTAGCCCTCAAGAAGATCATTATTCCAGACGCCAACGTCCTTAGCAATACCTGTTGCTAGCTCAACTCCAGTAACTGACAGTGATAACATCAGAGGAATCAATCGCCGAGAAGGGATGTGTGACTGCAAGAAGTACTCTATACCCCCGCGGCAGCTTAATCAATTGAGATCTATCCCCGAGAAGAAGCGCATTATTCCCTCATCACGAGCCGCAATAAACGTACATCTACCATTTCTAGATAACCCCTCTTCCTCTTCAGGCAAACAGGATTCTATACCAGAGGTAGAGCAAAAAGTCAAGTCACCGCCGTGCCGCCCGCCTCAGGCAAAGGCGTGATACGGCACGAAAGGGCTGAACCCCTCACATATCGTAGAGACCTCAAGAGGGACAGGTCTTCACTACACCTTTTGGGAAGAACACAGTGCACTCCATTGTAGTCAAAAGAAATCACTTTCATGAAATTGACTGGAAAGATGTGATTTCAGGACTAGAACGCCTCAATGCAGCACTGGACCGAGACAAACAAAGAACATGTCGAATGGCCAACTCTGTTTTGGCCACATGGTAGCGTGCTTCAGGGGTCCAGAAAGGACGAAGGCATGTTGGAGGTGCGGCAAGGAGGGCCATAGGGCTGCGCGGTGCGAAACCACCCCTCAGTGCTACCTCTGCGCCGCAGAAGACGACAAGCCCCGGACAGATTTACATCCAAATTCGTTCCAAGAAGGCGAGAAGACACTGGAACAGTTAGAACAACAAATATATGAATTTAACATGCAGAGAAAAGAGAGGACAACTCAATCCCATTTAATACATGGAAACTACGCAGGATTGGGAATATTAGCACTCATCATTCACATGTAATCAGTATGACTCAAATACCATTAGCTCACGCTAATCTTCCAGAAGGAGCCTCCGGACCACTGCAAATGTCACCAGCTATATTGACAACAACACTCGCGTCGGAAGTGGAGGATCTAACAAAAAGGTTCACCCCATCTCCACCAATCAGGATGCCTGCGCAGACACTCCAGCCTGCCTAATCCTAACTCGTTCTCCCAAGGTTGCGACGTCAAGGATGCCTAGTACCACAATCAGCAACATCAACAGTGGAACTCCTAGTGGTCTACGCATGTGTAGTGTTGTGATCGTGGCAAAAGGCTATGCAGTCCCAATAAAAAGTGTAAACCGTGAAGTATGAAAAGTACGCACGTATGCTAAGCATGTACGAGTGCAAGTATGCTGAATCGGAAGGGTAGTGTGCAATAAAGAGGGTTTTTGCGACGTTAATAGTGAAAACCCAATGGATGGGAATCCATAAATCCAGAAAGAAAATTAAACTAGCTTTCGGCGGGACGGGGGATTGTGTATTGATGTTTCAATCTGATATTGCTTGAGGATTGTGAAGAAAACTGCTTAGCCCGCCATCTCCTCCGCTATTGTGGAGATAGGCGGTAGTCCATAAGGAAAATTTAACATTGTGTCTTGACTCGTTCCATGATTATATCCAATAAAATCTTTCAATTTTATTTGTACTAAGATAAACAGAGTCGTTCAGAATTATTCGCGCAACCCGTCATAATTTCAGGACTACAAGGGTTAGGGCTCCCAGTCCGGGAGTAGATAGAAAAAATCGAACACCACTTTAAAATAAAGATGCGCTATTCCCTTCTGGAATAGCGTATTGGTTTGGTACCTCCGACAAACGAGGGAAGAAAGAACAAGAAGAACACTCATTCAATTCACTCTTTCGTAACGTTTTAAACAGGGGGGATGTGAAGCAAAGTCTCATTTTGACGACCAGTTGTAACGTTATTTATTTCTTTTTCTTTTTAAATTAATTACTTTTTGGCAAATCTGAATCTGATATTCAATTTTGATAGTTACTTGTTAATTCACATGTGTCGCTAAGTCTTAGTCATAGAGAATCATCTATGAGCGTTCGATTTTCCGACAGATTTAATTTGCTCTGGTCAGGAAATTGGTTCCGCGTATGCACGTCGGCACCAATCCTGGTAGAGCGATGAACCTAAAACGAAATTTTTGATTAGTAACGACAATTAGAAGGGAATCTCTGGGAAAAACTACCATTTCTTGATTTAGACCAATCGCAACTTTAATTTCTTCGATCTTTAATCCCTTTAGTTCAAAATAGGTTTTAGTGATAAAGTCTCGTGAGATGTAACTATCTATCGAACCAATATCTGTAATAGCATCTACTGTTTTAGTTCTCATTCCAATTATCTAAGGCTTAATATCAATTCATTCCATTGAGGTGCGGGAACGCAAAAGCTAACGAGAGAATTGTGAGGTTCCCTAATTGACCTAAATTTGCTTTTATTAGCTATCTCGGGTTTCCAATATTATTTTTCTTGGACCCTACTTATTTCAACATTCCAATGGTTTTGAATGTCCAGGACAGGTTAAAAATCCAAATGAATTTCGATTCTTACAAACAAATCTTGCACTTTAATTGATTTTCTTTCTTAAATCAGAAGCTATATTCTCAAAAGTACATGATTTTGATTTGTAAATGAGATAATTTATTGGATGAGCCCCTGTATGTAGACAGGTTAAAAATCCAAATGAATATCAATTCTTACAAACAAAGCTTGCACTTTAATTGACTTTTTTCTTAACTTAGCAACCATAGTGAATAACCAGTCGGTTTTTTTAGAACTAAGACGGTAGGATCTTTGAGCTCCCGTATGTAAGCGGGTTAAAAAAAGATCTTCTTCCTTAAATCCTTTGTAGTCCTCTAATTTTAATTTTATTTGCTTTATATTTTTCTTGAGTCTAAAAGATAACATCATTGTCAAGTTGGAGCTTTAGGGAATTGGTTATTGAGCTCCCATATGAGAATTGGTTAAAGAAGAACCAATTCCTTCACACACCTACTAATCGATGATACCCACTTTTGGTGAAACCAATTTCCTCTTTGTATACCATTTTTTTTATTTCTTTTTAATTCTATAATTTTCTATTTATTAATTTGCTTTTGCTTTATTTTTTTAAACACTTTTAAATCCTCCTGGACATTCGCTAAAACATCAAATAAGGGTTATTCTCGCACCTAATTCGCGACCTGTCACCGTATCGCAGCTGGTTTGAATGACTGAAGACCCCGTCCTGGCGAAACCTCTTCTCATGACCGGTACCAAGCGCCGAGTGATCGTCCTGGTTCCATTTTCGTATCGACTGGTTCTCCTCATTCATCAGACAAGTAATCCCCTCTTTTTCATTAATGAATGCGCACGCAGTTATCGATTTTCCTTCGATTCGCACTCGTTTCACGTAATATCTACATTCTTAAGAGATATATATGTAACCATATATGTATTTAGCCCTATGGAATTCATAAATAAATACAAATATTTCATTGTTTGCAAATAATGTCTATCATCTTATGAATTTGATGAATTTGATTCAAAAGTGGTATGAATTATATCTATTAGTGGACCCGTTAACGCGCAGATAAATCCAACATTCTCGGCTCTCTCCTTCATTATGTTCAACAATCTCAAATACTCAAAGTGTATCATTTCCAATGAGAAATCTTCCGTTTTTTGGAATCTATCATTAGATTTTTACCAAAAACGGTGCTCAATTGAGGTATAGCCGATTTTACAGAAAAAAACATGACTGAAATGTATTTCAATAATATGTAAGCCTATTAACCACGTCACGATACTAATCCAAGTAGAGGTTTTTTTTCTTGTTTTGTTGTTTTCTAAACAAAAAATTATCTCATTTTGTTGTATAATAAGAAAAAAAAATTTAACAAAGAACAAAACAAGAAAAAAAACCTGTTCCTCGATTAGTACCGTGACGTAGTGAAGAGGCTTACATATTATTGAAATACATTCAAGCAATATAACCAAATCTAATCTCTTTCAGGAATATACATTTACTTTTTGATTCAAAGGCCTCCGGATATAAGATTTCGAGTATCTATCGAGATTTTCTAAGTCTCAAGTATGAAAATACCCATTATTCCAATATTTTCAGCAAAAATCCTGATTTTTTTCTGTAAAATCGGCTATACCTCGCTTGAACACCATTTTCGGTAAAATCTAATGATAGATTCGAAAAAAAATGGAAGGTTTTACCTAGGAAATGATACACTTTGTGTATTTGAGACTCTTGAACATAATGAACAAGAGAGCCGAGAATGTTGGATTCATCTTTCGCTGTAACTGGTCCACTTAGGTCGAGGAAACAGGCGAAAGATAGGGGTTTTTTTTTTGGGTCACTCTTTTCATTTTCTCGTAGTAGAGTAATTTTTGTAGATCAAGCATTTTTTACGATAATTTGGCATCTCCGGAAAAAGTTTTTATTATTGCATAAAATAAAAAATTCTAGCTCCAATCAGTATCTAAAACCGATGTTTGAAAATCCATGCAATTTTCTTCTTAACATTCTCGGTAGATTTTCTTGGAATTGACTAACTTTTTTACATCAAACTTTTCTTACCCACACTCAAATAATTGATGTCTCACGAGCTTGTTTTTATTTCAACTGAAAATTTAATGTTTCATCATAATCCGAAGCTGAGCCTGCTCCAATTTTAGGTTAGTGGCACTCACTCTACTGACAACTTCCCCTTTTGTTGATTACCTAGTTCCACACTGCCAATGTTCAGGTAATCATTCACTATTAACTAGAATATATTAAGTTGCTCCAATGTAAGGCCATGTGACAAGTGGATCACTTGACCGGATTCCTACCTTACCGAAAAATTTTGTCGTAAAAAATTTTTTTTTTTTTGCTTTTTTCATAATCATTACAATTCAGGACCAGACCCACTTTTCTTAGTGCTTGTTATTTATCATCCCGAATTTTCAACTTGATGTCGCTATTCGTGTGAAAATAAGTTCACAAATAAAAAAAGTGCCGGAAAGATAGGAATTTGGTCGCGTGACACACTCATCACATGGCCTTGAAAGCACGCAAAAAATTTAAACATACACTTTTTAACAATTATTCTCAAAATTGTTTATTCAGTATCTCAATAATAAAATTTGAGTTCAAAATTTCCCTAAATGTTCACTTAATCCATATTTATTGTGTATGCTAAAAATATAATTCGTATTATTATGGTTCTTCTAATGCAATTTTCATTAACTTCAAAATTTAATCATGCCTTAATGTTGTATTGTTACAATTTAGTTACAATTTTAACGTAGTAATTTTTTGAACATTTTAGCATGCATATTTTTTGAACTTATTTTTAATGTGGTCAATTTATTGAGAAAAAAATATTTCTTTATTTAGCATCCCGATATGTCACGTCCCGAGCAATAGGCGAGGGTAGAATGGAAAGTAGGAAAAGAGAGAGACCAGTGTGCTGATTATGTCAGGCTGGTAAGACCTGACCAATTATTTGATTGTGGGTTTGTGTGTCACTTATCAGCCCTATGCGGACTGCGCCAGAATACAGTGTTTGAAATGAGTAAGAGATGGTTGCTTAAATAGTTGCTTTATTTTGAAGAATAAGAATAAAGTTAAAAGTTACATGAAATAGACTTACATATATACCTTTCGATGCTTGAAAGGGCAAGAGAGTGAGTTGCTTTGTCGGTTGGATCTCCTTATTGTTTGTAAAACACCGACGGAGTTTTACCGGATGAGAATTTGAATTTACTTGAAAGTAATTTACTAGTGAAAAGGTTTACGAACACTGTTTACTAGTGGTAGTGCGATACAGGGTCCTACAAGCAGATACCCAATCACACTTGAGTTCTGTTCGCGAACTTTTGAAATCAGCACGTTTCAACTTTTGAAATTGGCACGTATCCGACTTCTGAAATCGGCACGTTTCTATTAATAATATTACTCGTATCTAGTTCCGCTCAATGTTTGTGAGCGATGCTAGTGGGTAACTAATACTATTAAACGTTGAATGATTTATGCTATCGTCAGCAACCGTGGACAGCGGTCGTGCATCTCGACTCTCAACCTTTCAAGAATATGAATTCTACTACTAACTTCATTATGTGTAATGCGTTTAGTTGGACACTTTTGGTTACCGTCTTGTCTGACTATACGCATGTTTCTCCACTAGGTGGGTTATACTTTAACAGTAACAGTGATATGACGTTATGTTTATAAATTGTTACCTTAATTTAGACATACGCGTGTATTCATGTTCCATATAGTTATTTTTCTATTGGATTATTAGGAATATGCATACATTTGTATGTTATTAAATATACTTGATTATCTTATAGCGGTAGAGTCTGCAATTACAATCTCTTATTAACCGAACGTATGCTAAGTTATCGGTGTTCTCTGAGTTCTTATCCCTTCATGGTATTACTTTGAGTATCTTGTGGTCTCTTTCTTACCGACCGCACTATAGTTATCATACCTAGGTTCAAACTCAGAAAAGGTCGGTAACGCTATGGCTTGTAGTTGATGGAATAAGCCTGACAGACCCATTTTATTGGTTATCTAGTTCTGAAACTGTCACCCTTCATGTATATGTGAAGCAAATAAAAATTTTATTGGGTTTGTAAATAAAACAATTCCAAGTACATTTTTATGCATGAAAAAAATCAGTGATGATAATAGTTAAGAGACTCGTTCCCATTTCTTACAAAAAGAATCCTTCTATAATTTAAAAACCTGATGATGTCAAAGGATGTTGATTATATAATATAATATATAGGATATTATATATATAGTGAACTTTAATACGCTATGTGCTCGATAGAACGTTAGTTGTTTCATGAAATGGCTAGAATAATTGAACAGATAGTATAACTATCGCCTATTCCACAATCAGCTAGCATTTCATGAACTGTCCACACATTTAATGAAATGGCTAATATTACACGAAGTGGCTACGGCATATTATAATTTAAAAGAAACAGGCTAAACAACCACGCCGGGTTCCACTTGGAGCAACTGCTGTATGTGAAAATGGCACTGTCTCTCAGTAGAACCGCGGTAAAATACACCTATGGCCAAGTCTCACGACCTTTTGCATCCATCAGGTGAGTACCTTGCCATGTATTTTGGGTACAATCGCTGCAGCTCCCTTTTAAGGTCTTGATACCTCTCCTTCTTTTCCATCTCCTTGGCCATGATGGTGTAGTTGGCCGAAACGAAGAATTCAATCACCAATATTGTTCGCTTTTTAAAGTCCTGGAGCACGATGTCAGGCCTCCAGTGTGCAATGAAGACTGCTCTCCGAAAATCGTAGTTCCAGACAATTTCGCACTTCTCATTTGGACAATTGATCCTATCTTTCTCGGGGCGTTCATCAGAGCAGGGTCGCGAGCAACACCGTAAAAGCGACAAAGATGGTTCCTAATTTAATTTTGATAATTTATAGTGTATCGTTAAAAAAAAGAAATGCTGGATTCATTTGATTCACGTGTTTAATAAAAAATGTAAACATAATTTGCATTGAGATTTATTTGGTATTTTTTTATGATAATTATATAAGTTGAAGATCCTCCAGGGATAGTGGAGACACCGGGTACTCCAATTCTGATTGCTGCCATGGAACGGGAGCTCGTTAATCTTTTATCGAATTTAATTGGCTTGAATGGCACGAGTTTCAAATCATAATTTTAGTTGCAAAAGGATTTAATACAGAATAGATACTAAAAATATTTCTCGCCAGTTTTATCCTGATCAAGTTGGCATAAACATTGAAATTCATGACGTCACCTACGTTGCCACTACTCCAGCGGACGTAAGAGATAAGAGCCTGGTCGCCGAACACTGATAACGCAGGTGACGTCTCCGACGGGCTCTCTAGTGTAGCCTGCTATATACTACTATTGTATCACTCTATTACTCTTTATTTTCTCTATACATATTTATCTTTTGTCAATCATATTTTCATCTAATACTACTCTCAAGGCTGTGCTAAAGCTATGTACATGACTTTAAAATTGAATAATCTTAAAAATTGATTATAAAATCGATAAAAATAAAAAAAACTTATCATTTTTATTCAGTCTTAATCATTAGCGGCTTATTTTATTCTTTAAAACATTCTCTAATACAATCGTTGGTGGATTGTATTGACCCTCAATAATAAATTTCATTGAGAATGTAGATGTTCGTTGTTGGCTTTAGGGTCCGGTAAATTGAAAACAATTGAATTGTTTCAAACATCTCGGCATAAAATAATTGCCCTCACCGCAAGATCTTCTGTATCAGCTTTTTGGTTTACTGCAAAGGGATTGCTGACTATATGAGCCATTTCTAAAGCCATTCGTATTTGTATTGTTCAGTGTTTTCAAAACGCATCTCCTTAACGCATATTTGGGCTATTTTCAAACATGCAGATTTCAATTTGTATGTCCCTCCATGTTTATTCAATGTTCCTAGAACATTTTTGACATCTGAAGGGGATTGCAGCACATAGGGTGGCCTATTTTCTGAGTCCATGCAGATAAAGTACAAAAACCCAGTTAGGCATACCTTTTTTGGAATAAATTATTCCATTTAACTTATGCACGTGTCTCTCCCTACAGATTCACAAAATTTGGAATGTTACAGGTCCAGTAGCAAATTTTTTTCCAATGTTTGCCCTAATTACATTTTTTATATATGATGCAGCTTAAATTTCAGGTTACAGGTGATATCATAATGAATTTTAATAATAAAAAATGTAGTTTGTATGCAATTTTAAAAATATAATTGTGTTTATAGAATTTTAAAATTGAACAAAATCCATTTCTAAAGTTGGCACTATTTAAAAAAAATGGTATGAAGTATATCACTTGAAACATGAAAAATAACAACCATTGTAAAAAAATGTCAGCAGAAAAAAATAAAAATATGATTATTAAAAGAAATGTCGAAAAATGTTGAAAAAAAAATTTCAACGAAATTTTCAAAAAAATCAAAATCAAATAAGTTGAAAAAATTAAAATAAGTTGAAAAAATTATCTTAGATTATATGGTCAATTTCTTAAATTTTTTTGAACTTTTTATGAACGATTTTGACCCGCTTAGCCTGCCAAAATCAGTTTTAATTTCCAACCTTAATAATAATTTTCTTTGAGTGAAAAAATACGTCAGACACAAATTAGTGTAACAAACAATAATCTAGGTCAAACAGCTTTCCCACGTTACAAAGTAAATCCACATGTGTATATATATATATGGCCGTTCAATACTAACAGTG